>VKOC01016628.1:0-66880 GCA_009364415.1 Spea multiplicata | reverse complement strand
ACACATATATACAAATCCGCACATATATACCAATCCACACGTATATACTAATACACATATATACCAATCCACACACATATATACCAATACACACACATATATACCAATCCACTCTCACTGTCACTCTGTTTTCCTACCTTTCCTCTTTTCTTCTTTCAGTTTCTTTGCCTCCTCTTCTTCAGTTCTTGTCTTCTCTGTCTTCTTCCGGGTCAGAGGGCGGTGGGCGCGGCTTCAGTGCTATGCGCCGGGATCTGACAGCAAAGCCCGGCGCACAGCAGCTGTTGCCGTGCGGATCACAAGGGAGCGGTATCGGAGGTCTTTAACAGACCTCCGGCTCCCTTCAGTGATTTTAAGCCGGGTTCAAGGGAGATTGAACCGGCTTGAAATCACTCAAGGGAGCCGGAGGTCTGTTAAAGACCTCCGATACCGCTCCCTTGCGAGCCTGCTCCTCCAGCGGCGGACATTACTGTCCGTCTCTGGAGGGGTGCCGGAAGTCGGCACCCCCTGATGAGCGGCACCCGGTGCGGACCGCCGCCGCCCCCTGGAGTGTGGCGCCCTGTGCGGTCGCACAGGTCGCACACCCCAAAGGCCGGCCCTGGCGGTCCCTAAACCCATTGAAAACAATGCATTTTGAGCCCGTACATGTATGGGCTTTGTCATTAAGGGGTTAAAAGTATTTAACAGTATCAGGAAACAGATGGTTTTTAGGAAACAATTTTAATGATTTACAAAACTGAGCCTGACAGCTACCAAATAAATAAACAATTGTAATTAATAAAACTTGTCATAGATCTACCAAAAATAGGTATGGTTTTTCTGACTTTCAAATCAAGCCTCCTTTTTGGGGTAGTTCGTGACAGAATAACAATAGTATTTTGGAAAGGTTGAACTTTTTTTTTATCTGGCCAGATTAACTGGGTAACAGATACACGGAATGGAACAGCATTATTATGCACCTATCTATAGAAAATCGTATGCGATTCATTGGTAATTCCATTGGTTGGGAGTGGTGGAACATGGGAACCCATTGCTTATATGGTGGCACATTAACCGTCTTCCCAAGCATCATAGATTCCTATCCATTTATATCATGAGTGAGAATTAAACTCTATTCGTAGTAAAAAATCTAAACTTTTTTTCCCCCTCAAACCATAAAGGCGGAAGGTTCTGAACTAATCTCACAATACTGTCTTTCTGAAAGTTCTTGATGTCAGAGTTCTGCTATTATAGGATATGACCGCCAATCTATTTGTTCTTTAGCGAAGTGTTCCGTAAAAAGAGATTGAGAGACTTTTCTACCCCCGGCGTCGAAGTGTTTGTGTAACGCACTGTAATATTGTCAGAAAAGATTTCGTTTTTTTTCCGATTAAATTCATCTCTGCCAGGTAGGGTGCCTAAACCTTTCCAACAAAAATAAAAATCAAATCTGTCAGCGCTCTCAGAAAGAGGATTAATTAAGCCACACTCTTGACATGCTACGGTAATATCTTTTTTTTACAGGCATCCATAAATCTGGAATCAGAACACAGGAAGCGCAAAAATAAGCTTACCTTTTAATATGTTATTAATATATATATATACACACTATATGGACAAAAGTATTGGGACACCTGACCATTGCACCAACAGTGACACCAAGTGTATATTAGTGAGGCAGAATGGCATAGAGGGGTATAATGCATATCTGGGGGCAGACTAGCATATAGGAGGTATAAGGAGTATTGGGGGCAGAGTGGTATAAAAGGGGGGCAAAGTGGCAAATCAGGGAGGCAGAGTGGCAAATAGGGGGTAGAAGGCATATCAGAGGGGGCTGAGTGGCATATCAGCGAGGCAGAGTGGCATATAGGGGGGTATAAGGCATATCTAAGGGGGCAGAGTAGCATCCGTGGGGTAGATGTGTATAACCGGGGGGCAGGTGGGCAAAAAAAAAAAAAAAAAGAAACAAAAAATGCATTTTTCTCAATCATTTTTTATTAAATATGGAAAAAAATAGTTTACATGTGAATTGATATTTACTAATCACACTTTTTTCTTATAGTGTAGTCTTATATTCAGGCTTTTTCTTTTTTTTCTAAATTCATTTTCAAATTGTGGGGGTTGCCTTATAATCAAGCAAATACGGTAATTTGCCAAGTTTTTAATATTTTTGTATTTTTTTAGTATAGAAGCAAAGCGTACGTTTACGTAGCTCCAGGGACTTTGAAAAGGCATCTAAGGGCTGATCAACAATAGCCTATTTAACTATATATTCTATATGAACTGCCGTTTAAAGCATAGATCTTTTCTGCACAAGCTGGTTCTCTTATTTTTCGGATGAAAGAGATGATTGTCAGAGCGCTGTCAGAACTTTACAAGATTCTACATAACACAAGACTACTACGGTTCCTTTGTGCAAATGTTTGTTAAGCCTTAAAGTATTGTTATATAAACATGGACATGGCTGATCCCTTAAGTAGCCAACGTGGCCTCAGCAACAGGCAATAGAGATCTCAATGGAACAGTCCAAAGAGTTGTAGGCAGGAAGCATAGTTCCTGCACACACTCAGTTGCACCCCCATTGAAATCAGTGGGAGTGGCAGAAGCCAATCGCGTGTAACAGGAAGTGTACACACGAATGCTCCCGGCTTTCAGTAGTGTCACCTGGGGGAGGAGTTACACTGGACAAAAGCCTAATATTAAAACTACTATAACTAAAGAACGGCTGCACCAATTTGAATGCAGTAAAATAAATTGGATTCTGTGCGAAACCCAATATGCACTTAACGTGAAAATGTATGTTGGGATGTGTCTGTCAGCAGCCCAGGACAGTGTGGAGTTTTTACAAAAATGTAAATGGTGCTGCTGAACATATATTCTGACACACCACAGCTGTCAAGCAGTCCGTATTATTTCATACTTCCCAACTGTCCCTACTTAGTGCCTCTCAGTGACCCAAAGGCCTCTGTCCCTCTGTGTTACCTGTAAATAAGTGGCCAAGAAGGGTGTCCCTCTGGTTATTTGAAGTGTTGGGAGATGTTGTTCATTTTGTAGTCATGTGTGCAATTTGGGCATGTTTGACTGAGGCAATGGTGTTGGTCATCAATTCTTGAAAAAACCTATTGCGGGACCGCTAACTCAGCACTTCCCAGATGCTAAAGACCCCTGTAGCGGTGGTGATAATTGCCCAACATACTGTAATTATCATTAACTATTGATCGGATGTCTCATTTAGCTTCACTTAGGTAACATGTATTCATGGTAAAATTGGGAATTTGGGAATTGTATATAAATACAAATATTTGTTTTAATAGGGCAGAATAACCAATACTCCCTTTATACTTAATAATTGCAATCAACTATGTATTATATTATATTTTCTGTTTTATATTTTATAATTTATAAAATCAAAGGTTTTCTTTGGTGTATCGGTAGTGCTGTACATTGTGTATGCCACATTGAATTACTACTACATTTAAGTATTAAACTGGTAGCCCTTAATTTGTTCCATTGCACACTTACTGTGGATAAGAGAAAGTATAAATTCCAAAAGCACCTAAAGATTCACATTATTGGCTCAATATTGCAGATAGAAATCTGTCAACGCGACATTGAGGTACGTGAGCAACATTATGCTTTGGAGTCAGCATTGTCACTGATATTTCGGATGCAGGTAGACACTTTTTTTTTTTCTCCCGCTACTATCACTTTTCAACTATCGCTGCATTTTACAGGAACCTAACCTCAGGCTACATGTCATCTAGGAAGCTTCAAGGTGACCGAGCTTATCACACACAGACCAATGTTTCCTACACATTCTGAGCATCAACAGTCATCATCTCAAACAAAGTGAAAGAAGAACCAGGTGTACATTGTGATTTTTATATTGATGGAAGAATATTCGGTAACTAAGTACGTTAAGATAGAGGATTAACGGATATCCAGTTTTACCCTGGGCGATACTGTATTTGGACACTTTGTTCGGGGAAAAGGTGAAACAAGATGGTAGAATTAAGACACGGGCTAAGCTAGAGATGAGCTTGACCTCAGCTGGTAAAGCCGAAATTTGAGCTGAGCCCAATATTCAGCCTGGAACTAAACTGTGAGGACCATCTGTTGGAAGTGGAGCTTGTGCTTCTAGATGGTACCACTCCCAACTCTGGATCACAATATATCCCAAAAGCCAACCAGGCATCTGGCTCACGCTAGGTCATAAAGAGTACCCCCTTTGACGCAGGCCCAAATGCCGATACATTGCTTTTACTGGATTAACTAGCTGAATTTTCCAATGGTGATCACCGAGGTCACCAACCCAATGACAATCCAATATTATGGTTCTTCAAAAACATCAGTTGTTGAGGTTCTTACATCTTGGCATCACCAAAGCAGATTGGTCTACCAATTGGTCTACCAGGCAGAACCAACTGTGTTAATTAAGATGTAACCCGGACATTTGGGAAGGCATTACAGGCCCCCTGCATTTCTGTAAAGGCCCATGTTGGACATTTTGATACCTTAGTCTTTACTTACTTGATTGCCTTTTGCTGTCCCAAGAATAAACAACCCAAGTCTTTAAAATGATTATTCAATAGCACTGAAATGCAAAAATCACCCTTTCAGGGCACCATACTCAATATTAATGAAGACAATGAGTGGTGCTCCATCTAAAAATCTTAAGTTCAATTTACATTCATTATTATGATGATCAAATGACATAAGGATGGTACAGATGGGAAAATATACATTAAAAAAGTGTTAATATTCATCAATTTCAAATATGTATTCTATAAAGGATGTTTCAGAAATAAAACATTTAACTGTGTTAATTTGATTGTCTACCTAAAATTTCCCATTAAATAAAATATTTATAATTGTGATTTTCTAAAAGTATGGAGGTTTATTAGGGGTTACATGAGATGTAATAATTAGTTTATAAACTATTCTAGATTTGTTACCTACTAGAACTGTTTATGATGACACCTTCTGGATATTGGAACTAATTTGACTAAAGTTACAAGTCGAATTACCGTTATATGTTAAAAAAACTTTTAGACTAATTTGGATCTTTTTTCTTGAGTCACATGCCAGATTCTGAGTAAAACATTGAAATACTACCTTGGATTTTATGCTGATTGCTCCAAATTGCTGCTCCAATTTTCTCATGATAGATATTGCTCGAATTTAGTACTTTTTACATTGAATAACATAAATGTGATTTGAAACTCCGGTGAGTGAAGGAAAAAAAATAAAATAAAACCGCTTCCACATAGCTTGGTCTCTGAGTCCATGTTGGATGTGTTAGCTGGGAGAAATTGAGGACCTGGAATTTGTGCTTTGAGCAGCGGGGGTGCGACCCCATAAACAGGTCATACAAGCGATTAGGGCTCTAATTACTAAGTGGACTCGGCTCATTGGCTTGATGCTCTGTGTTTGTGAGGGTTCTTATCCAAGGACATTGAAGAGCATGAATGACTACGTGAACACAAGGGATCTAATATATATATATATATATATATACTGTATATATAACAATTGTCTCTGGATGAGCTTCACGTTTGCTGCCTTGGCGCTCACTGGGGGATCCTGAGCCGCTGCGATATATCAACAGATTGGCGATTCTAGGTCATTGGCATCGCCTCCACTTGGCTTGAAGCCTAGAATGCAGGTTATGTTCCCTAACCGGGACCTTTGTGATACAACACAATAAAACTGCACTGAAGGTGCAAAAAGGGAATAATACCAGCATATATTGTATGATAGAACGATAATAACATAATAGGAGCAATTTGCAAATGATACCATTTATTAAATAAATCGAAACAAGTCCAATATACCCTCTCTGGCCTCTCCGCCCCATGATGTTTGCCTCCAGCAGCCTCTATTCTTCCCCTAACAACCTCTGTAGAAATCGGTGGCGCACGTGTTTGGCCCCTTAGGTTGGGTTTGTTAGAGTTCCTGGGGTCTAATCACCCAGCCCACTGACACAGTGGAGCTCCTTCAACATGATCCTTACTAGTCCTCTCTGTGACCACCGACATCCGGTTGGCAAAAGCCACTTAAAAACTCTTGCTGGCCTCCAATGTTCATTGCAGTTCATATACCCCAGCAGTAGGGGGTGACAGGATCACCAGGATTTCTCCATTAGAAGTCCCAGCTGCAGCAGAGAGGCAGCATATTACATGGAGAGAGAACCTGTGGACTTTTGGTGTCTGTTTTCCGTTTTTTTGCCTTTTTTTGGCTTGTTTGCTAATTTGGGGATTAATTGTTAGGGAGGTGCGTTTGGTGCAGAGGAGAAATTTGTAGGATCTCTAGCACCAAATAGACTATAAACCATTTTATGGCTATGTGTCCAGATTATACATCTCAGGTGCTGCAAGGGGGGCGCATGGGTTTGAGATTTGCCCCTTAATTATTGCCTAGGGCCTATAAAAACCAGTGGTCCTTCCCGACTTCAGTACCCAAATAAGCACATATTAACATATGATTGCATTGATGTACAACTGTACATACACAAAAAAAGAAAATGTTGTACTAATGCCCCCCCCCCACACACACACACACTTACACACTTTTGCTTGGGCAAATGGTGTCGCCAGGAGGGCTATTGATCCTGGTTCAGTTTGGATCAATATTTCCTGGGATAAAGTTAATTTGCATAAAATGACATTTTCCCGAGAATTAATCCCCTAATTATCTGCGGCATGTCGGTGTACACAAACAGCTGTCTTTTTTCCACGTAAGAAATTACAACAGAAATTGTGCGTGTCGTGTAATCACCAAGTCTAGAAAGAAAACTAAATTTAAGAAGGTAATCCGGGGCATTAGAGAATTACCAGAGGGACCGGTGTCCCTGCATCGTTTACTTCTCTGCTGAATTTTGTTTCCGTAAATTGCGACTAAATTCATTGCTACAGCTTGAAATAATCACATTTTCAACATAATATAAAAATTGCAGTCCTTACACATATATTTGTGCTATATTCAAGAGACATAAGATGAAATAATGTGTCCCTCATTTATATATTGTGCTATTTTCATATAGAAATCTCTTATTAGAAATGTGCAGTCCACTTCAGATCGTGTCTAAAATGGCATGATGTAACGGCATGATGTAACGGCATGATGTAAGTGTGGAATTGCTAGTATAATTCTAATAATGAATGCAAATGGTGTTTGCTGAGGAACATGTAACCCTTTCATGTAATACTCAGTTAGCAAAATGGAACCATGAGCGTCAACCACGTGATGGCACTGAAAGGGTTCTGTCTCCTTTCCCATCTTCCTCCCTCCCGGTGGATGTCTGGTATGTTTAGCTCTATATAGAAGTGTTCTGTTAAAAAACATTACAGTTATTTATATATCAGCTGCAAGTGATATTAAGAGGCAAGTGGTGAGAGAGTAAGAGAGTGAGTGAATTAATATGTATAGAGTCAGAGTGTATATGTATGTGTAAATGTATGTTAGCATGAATGTGTTTGTGTGTTAGCATGTGTATGTGTAAGTGTTTGTGCATGAGCATGAGTGTGTATGTGTCTGTGTGTGTCAACATGAATCTGTGTGTGTGTCAACATGAAATTTGTGTTAGCATGAATGTGAATGTGTGTTAGAATGAGTGTGTAAGTTTGTATGTTTGAATGAGTATTAGATTATGTGTTAGTGTAAGCATGTGTATGAGTGTGTATGTGTGAGAGTGTGTGTATGTATGTGTGGCAGCACGTAAGTGAGTTACCTGAGCGGTGCAAAGGGCCGGTGGGGCCACTTAGCTTAACCTACCCTCCTGGACCAGAAGGTGCCAGCCCTCTCCCTATTTTTACTATAAAAATGTTGTGATCATATGCACTGCTCATATAGATGTCACTGAAATATAACTGTATAAAAACCATGAAAAATGTACTGGTCTCCCGCACAAAGATGTGTCCCAATTCCAGCACACAGGGGGTTAAACCAGATGATTGAACAACAGTTCATAAGTTGTATAAACATTGTTCAGTTGATCAAAATCTATTAGATTTAATTCAGTCAAATCCCCCCTTCGTCTTTTACTTTCTCGCGTCGTAGTCTAAAATGATAGCTAAAATAATTAAATTGAATTAATTAGCGCAATGATTAGCAATTAACTATTCATGGGGTGTACTGACTAAATCGAAGCTGTGATGATAGAGGTTGTCTGTCCTTGGTGGGCATTTAAAATATGTCAGAAAATACTCTATTAGCTAATGATTATCAAAAACTGAACAGCAGTGCGGTTACATTGCTAACATTAGGCAGCAGAAGCAAATGTTAACCCCTTAAGGACAATGCGCGGTCCCTAAACCCATTGACAACAATGCATTTTGAGCCCGTACATGTACGGGCTTTGTCGTTAAGGGGTTAACATTTAAATGAATTTTCATAATGACAGTAAATGATTTGCATTGTTCGCTGAGCCTAACGTAATAAGAAAGAAGAGAAACCTAATTCAAATTTCTATGCATAAAGACAAAAACATCATAAATACTTGAAAATGCTTAGCTGAAGGTACAAGACAGACTATTTTCCAAGCACAAATGGTAATTACAGTCTGCAACAAAAAAAATCGGAGTGCTTAGCAACGATAAGTATTAAAATACATTAGCTTGTAGGTGGCGAGGGTTGGGGCGAGATACATTTTAATTCTGCTATATCCGAAGGAAATAACATCATGTATTCAGGGCAAGTCGCTTGCTTTTAAATGTTATAATGAAGTCATAACCTCACAAAAATTAAGAAATCTTCATTGACTATTAAACCCTCCAATCCCAACTGTGACATAGTCAGTGGTACAATTAAAAAATAATAATATAGGCGAATTGTTTCGTGGGCCAACCATGCTGCTCGGTTGGCATTCAATGGTTCTTTTTAATGGTCGTTGTCATGGGTTACGGCTACGGTCCAGCAGATAAAGCCTATTCCATTCTGGATGGAGACCTCCAGAGACCTCCAACTCTGGAGGTCTTACCGCCTCGCTATTCTACATACAAATCAAAATGGTTAGGAAGCGTCGTTCCCAAAATTGTATAAGCTCTATGATAATTCTGTATGGTTCTTCCTACCAGGCATGAGCTTCACCCACAAGGACCAGCTGGAGCTCCAGCTTTCTATGATGGTGTAGGTAGAAGCACAGACATAGCTTTAGCAGCCAAATCACAACAATGCTCAGAAGAGCACAAAGTGCATGATTTAGCAGCTAAAGCCATTTCTGTGCTTCTACTTCCACCATGTACGTTAAATAATATTCTATTCTTTATCAGGGTTTATTATTTGTTTGCTACAAGCCAAATTTTTTTTACATTTTATATGTGTGGATAGTGATTATTTTATTATGTCTCGAAAATGTTCTAATTCTCCAGGTTGACATTTTCAGTGACTGGATTTTTTTTGATCAGCCAATAAAAGATAAAAGAGAAAGTATAAACAATATTTTGAGAAAAAAAAAAAAAATAGCGGAAAGCAAAAAGAATTTTCTCAAAATAGTGTTTATACTTTTTTGAAATAAAAAATTGTAAAAACAGTTAAGAACAGATAATTATACGGTTAACGGAAGAATATGGGCCGTCAACATAAACAGCGTTGTCAGAGCTGAAAGCCTTTGCTGGGAGCATTTAATATACGGAATTATAAGCATTTATATAGAATTATGATTTTGTTAATTTTTTTTTATCCTTCACATAACTTGTATAAAATACTTTTGGTGTTATTTGTGTTTGTAAAATTGCAATAAAAAAATAAAATTGAAGGAAAAACCAACTTGTTTTAGACTTTTTTTTTTTGCAAAATTGGATAGATCTAGTTTCCAAAGCTAATGATGTAACACCATGGAAAGTAACACAGCACGAAGAAATTCTACATGGCTTAACTGAACCGTGAAAGGAGCAAATGTATATTGTGTTTTATTTATTAACCCCTTAATGTACGGGCTCAAAATGGATTGTTTTCAATGGGTTTAGGGACCGCCCATTGTCCTTAAGGGGTTAAATATACTAAATATGATAATATATATATATACAGTACTGTACAGTATATATATATATATATATATATATATATATATATTTCAATTTATGGAGGTGTCATCAGATATATTGGTTTCTATGGTGATTTGTCTCCTGTTTCTGAGAAAGGAGTAAGAAAAACATTGAAACTGATTGGACAAAGGTTTAAAGAGCCGAGCGTTAAATACTCGTTCTGTCCGCTGATGAAAAATTCATACGCACAGAAGTTTAGTTTTTTTCTGCCACTTCTCTCCATCATCATAAGAAATCATCAACCAGGAAATACTGTATGTCCTAGCGTTAGCTCTTTACATAAAACGTTCACACACGTAGTCGAAAATGGACATGCGGGATCGGTAGCGAGGCACACTTAATTAGAAAACATAAGGAATGCTTCTGAATTGATCTACCACATTGTACTACTATTGTATATATATAATAAAAATGAGCCCAACCAAGAGATTTTTCTGGTGCTTAACTCCTTCAGGCCCAGGGGTTTTTGGTCCTTGATGCCCTAGAGCTATTTTGCTATTTTAGCTACACGTGGGGTTAATTAAGATTCCCCTTTTCCGTGTTTGATGAACCCATACAAAGTACAATTTCAGAACAAATATGGCTTTCACTTGAAAACATAGAGACATGGATAAAATAATAAAGTGTAAGGGTAAATAAGTGTGCTAGTATGTAAAAAAAAAACTAAAATTGCAATTTTGCTAGAATTTCTTCTACAGTTTAGGTGCCCCTGTTGAACAATGACCCAATTTATGTCCTGCAACATCCCCTGATTACAGACATACATTTTTTTATGTTTTTTTTAGATGGCCACATCCATCCCTTACATGGTGCCCTATAGGATATTTTAATAGTTATGGCTTAATGTCCATAGGGGACGGAAGGAGTTAAAGGCACAGTTTAACCTCACCAACAAAGAATGCATATAAAAGTGTCTTCTGAGAACATTACTATGCATTATTTACAGGTATGGTATAGAAAAAAAAAGACTTGCCTACAGGGGGGGTATTCTTATCAATCCCCCCATGCATTTGGGGGATTAATCTAAAGGTGACACTCAGCGATCATATGCATTAAAGTGCATTTAATTAATTAAGTGACCATTTCAGTTCGGGTGTCCAACATAATTGGATATAATTTGCTTGAATTAATGAGCGCTCTAGAAATTAGACTACTTGACAAAATCCTTTCAGCAGCCAAACATGATCAAAATAATTGAACGATTAGGTTCCATTGAGTTAAACAAGCCGTAAAACAGAGTCCAGATCCCCATGATACAAACTGAAACTGATAAAATATACAGTAACCATTAGATATATTTTTAAGTGCTACATGTTATCATATTATATCACAATATCATCATATTTATGTTACAGCTGCTTTGCATACATGTGCATGTAGTAAATCGCATGTGCCCGCATGTGATATATTACATTACACGTAACAGTGTTGTTACAACAGTATTTGTAATAATAATAATATTTCACACAATAAAGATTAACAATAACAGTAACAGTACTGGGTAAGTCTGGGTGCATTTTATCTGAAAAATAAAATATGCGCTAGCATTACAAGGGTTATTTTTTCAAACATGATTTAATTTGTGCCAGCAGTACAAGGGTTAATAATATTATTTGTCTTCCCCTCTTTATATTGTTACCTCTGCAAATGCTTTAAAGTATCACTGTAACTAAACTAACCACAGAAAAGCTTTTTATTGCTCAGCGTTCTACAATGTATCAATATTAACAATTGGTAACCGGGGTTTAGACAGATCATTCAATTGCTAATCAGGGCCGGCCTTAGGGGTGTGCGACCTGTGCGGCCGCACAGGGGGCCATGGTAGCAGGGGCGCCTGCCCGGGACTTAAATTAAAACATTGGGGTTTTTTTTGTTTGTTTTTTTTAAACTTTATTTAACATAATTCATGTTAAATAAAGTTTAAAAAACAAACAAAAAAAAAAAACGATGCTTTAATCTAAGTCCTGGGCAGGGGCACCGAGTGGTCGCTCGTGAAGTTCTCAGCAACCGTTCGACGCCCCTCACTCTCTGTGACTCCGTCGCGGTGCCGGCATCTCTATTCCGGCGCCTAACATGAAATGCTGGCACCGCGGCAGAGCGAGAAGACGGATGCCTCCCGCTCCCACTCCCACCACAGGACTCCGGCAACAAGGTAAGTGAGGGGGGTAGTTTGAAGGGGCAGAGGGTGGTAGTTTGAAGGGGCAGGGAGGGGAGGGGCTTAGTTTGAAGACGGCGGGGGGAGGGGTAGTTTGAAGCAAGAGAGTGCGGCGGGGGGTATTAAGGCAAGGGGAGGGTTAGTTGAAGAGGCCTGGGGGGTAAGTTTAAAGGGGCAGGAGGACCGGAATTGAATGGGCAAGAGGGGGAGGACCGGTCATCGCTCTGCGAGTTTGAAAGGAATACATAGGGACAGAGGGGTCGGGGTATAGTTTGATCAGGGAGCAGGGGTAGTTTAAAGGGGCCAGGGGTTAATTTGAATGGGCAGAGGGGAGGGGTAGTTTGAAGGGGCAGAGGGGGGTAGTGAGGGGGCACCAGAGAAGTAGTCTGCACAGGGCGCCACAACGCCTAAGACCGGCGCTGTTGCTAATCGTGCATTTTTCAACACAAAGAGGGGAACATCTTTGGGGAACGTAACCCCATACACATTTCCACATCCTTCTTTAAGACAACATCAGGATCCCACTACACCTGCTGAACAATGATCATGTTTTTCAACAATAAGTGTTTTACTCCTAGATTTTGTTCATTTGATGTGTAAAAAAAACAAATATATCGGATAATCTGTCACCATAAGATACACTAAATGTAATTCTAGTAAGTTGATACACATATTTTAAATCATTCAGTCAATGTAACAACTGTATATTATCCATCACTGTGCTCTTCTAGTTTACAAGAATGGAATAAGGACAAATTAATATACGAATGTAAAAAGGATACCGCATTTATAAAAGAAAAAAAAATAAAGAATGAAAGATTAGGAGCCATCGCACTTAAAAAGTGAATAATTTAGAGACTGATCATCTAATAAATCAACAGAACGTCTGACAAGTAACAAACTCCTGTGTCTGTAAATAACGCAACGCTAAATCAAACCTGTCATCTGCAAATGGAAGGATGAAAAGATCTTCTTTAAGTAGGAAGTGAAATCGGATTTAAACCAAGTGCTTCAGCTTTTGAATATATATATATCTTAGATCTTAGCAGCTGACAATGTGCAGATGGTATGGTTGCTGGAAGCCATATTTGGCTGCCTGCTTCATGCACCCGTCGTTAAAGGCAGCAATCATATTTTTTCTTTTACTTACTTTTTCGAAAGCTGCTGATCAGTCATTGACTAATCAGCAGTATTATCTACCTCACTATCAGAGCCTCCACACTCCACACTCCATACTCCATACTCACAGGAAGTCTAGGGCTCATTGATGGTTCCTGCAGACTGCCCTAGGAGGTCTTATTATAACATACAATGTTCTCATAAAGAGTTTAAAGCCCACTACTTTTGTCATGACATGGCCCATCAAAAAGGACGAAAGAGGCTAATGAACAATTGTTTAAAATATTTGTTATATTTGTTAACTAAAATAAACCAAACCTTGAACACCCAAAAACACGTGTAAAAACAAAAGTGAAAAAAGGAAAAAAAGAAAAGAAAAACACTTTCCTCATATATCACTGCTGCAACCCAACCAAAACGCTCCTCTGGGCGTTTACACACGAAATCAAACAGAAATCGGGGCGCATGTGTATATAGAAGAGAAAAAAATATAATAGTATAATATTGTAAATACAAGTGAAATATATATAAATGTGTGGAATGCACTCACAAACAACGTAAGTACAGGAGGCTCATCTGTAGTAAAAGCTGTTCTTTTATTCTCAAAAGTTCTAAAAATATAAAGCAAAGAAAACAACCATATGGTGCAATAACTTCTTATCTCTCAAATGCGCAAGTAAAAATGCACTTACAGAATGGTTGAGTTCAAATAGATATTTAAACTTAAAAGTCCGGTGTAGTTGATCCAAGAATATGCAGATAAATTTCTTCCGTATCCCAACGCGTTTCGCCACTCTTGTGGCTTCCTCAGGAGAATCAGATGAAGTAAATATAATCCGCTATGTAAAACAATGATCATATATTTGTTAGATCATTCAGTATATATGTTTGTTGTTCTGGGGTGGCGAGTCTTTGGAGTGGGACTGGCTCCCTTGAGCTTGGAGTTCAGTGAACTCATTGTCATGTTCAAGAAACCAGTTTGAGATGATATGAACTTTGTCATATGGTGCATTAACCTGCTTGAAGTAGCCATCAGAAGATGGGTTCACTGTGGTCATAAAGGGATGGACATGGTCAGCAACAATACTCAGGTAGGCCGTCGCATTTAAACAATGCTTAATTGGTACTAAGGGGCCCAAAGTGTGCCAGTAAATGTCCACCACTACACCACCACCACCAGCCTGAACCATTGATACAAGGCAGGGTGGATCCATGTGTTCATGTTGTTTATGCCAAATTCTGACCATCTAAATGTCGCAGCTGGATTCGAGACTCATCAGACCAGCCAACGTTCTTCCAGTCTTCCATTTGTCCAATTTTGGTGAGCCCGTGCGAATTGTAGCCTCAGTTCCCTGTTCGAGGTGTTGTGCGTTCAGAGATGGTATTCTGCATACCTTGGCTGTAATGAGTGGTTATTTGAGTTACCGTTGCCATCTGTCAATTCTCCTCCGACATCAACAAGGCTTTGAGGCCACGTTCAAAGTCGCTTAAATCCCCTTTCTTTCCCATTCTGATGCTCAGCTTGAACTTCGGCGAGTTGTCTTGACCACGTTGCTGCCATGTGATTGGTTGATTAGCTATTTGTGTTAATAAGCAATTGAACAGGTGTACCTAATAAAGTGGCCAGTGAGTGTGTGTGTGTATATATATATATATATATCTATCTTGAAGGAGATGAGAAATCAGAGGAAATAATACAAAGATCCTAGATGGGCCATGAGAATTATGATACAAAATGTCAATAGAATTTTTAATTGCAAAAATATTTTTTTTAATTATATAATATTACAATTAATATATTTAATTATATATTATATATATATATATTTATTTTTATTTATATATAATATATTTATTTTTTAATATGTAAATGTGGCTTAAAATAAAACGTCTATTATATATCATGTATATCTCAATTACCCATGGCTTAATTGTAGTTTATTATCCTAGGGTCGAAAGGAAGGAACGCGCACGGTTGAAGACAGTAAAATTTAATGCCAAGCCAGGAGTTATTGATGCCAAAGGGGTAAGTAATCCAATAAAAGTTTCCATTTAATAAACGCACTAAAAGTTTGAATTTCCAAAATATGTTAATGACATGTAGAATTAAAATATCATTTATTCAGCAGCATGCATCGATATCTTTGGTGTATCCGGTACAAGCTCGCTAAGAAAAATCCACTTTTTTCTATTGATTTTTCCCAATAAACTCTCAATAAACTCTCTGATGTATCAGTTCGAAAAAGTAATTCAAAGTGATGCAGACCTGCCACATTTTAAAGCTCATAAAACTCCATTTCTTTTAGAGACGGGGCATGAAATGAGCATATTAAATAGTTCTGCAGAGATCTCCAATGTACTGAAATAATTGCTGGTAATTCCATATATATATATATATCTGGAGAGAGGAAAAGAGAGAGTGAGAACACCCGAGGTTTTAGTACTTTAGTAGCATTTTTCTTTCTTTTAATATTTAACTTATTCAGTTCCAGATGGGTAAAAAAAAAGTAAAGCCTATATACTGTATCTTTGGTATCTTATGATTAAATGCTTATTCATGTAAATTGTGGTTATTGTGACAGACATTTAAAATAATATTGGGTATTTTGCTGAAGAGAAGCTAAAAAAAGATTAAAAATACAAGTAAATTGAAAAATATGTACTTTACTACACATTACACATGACTTATATAAGATGTCAGTTGTCTTTTCTTATCAAATTTGTCCCCAATTTAGGCATAATTTAAAAAAAACCAATACAGACAGATGAGACCCATTCTGCCTCGTCTAGTCTGTATATATAGTATATATATATATATATATATATATATAATATATATATATATATATTATATATATATATATATATATATATAATATATATATATATATATATAAATAATATATATATATATATATATATATATATATATATATATATATATATACATATATATATATATTGCGTTGCACAAGGCATAGGTCCCGTTCTTTACTGCTAACACTGGCTTTTTAGCCTCGTTACTAAGTAACATCTTGGTTGAGTCCCTTTAATGGATGTTCTCATCTGTTGTTCTTGCAAAATTACCAGCAAATAAACAGCTTTCTGCTAGTCCCAGCTCATTCTCCTTTTCTTCTAATGTCACTCACGGTTAATTTACCGTAGATTTGTTGCGGACGGCCGTATTTTTTAATTGATCAATAAGCACGTTCCTCGAAGATGTTACTGCAGCACGGAGCTTTGGAAAACCCTCAAAGGTCTTTAGGAGACTTTCTTGAGTGATACTTTAAGAAAAGGCAATAAATGCTGAGAAGATATGTCCCTAAAGCTTTAGAGCGAATAGATGAAGCAGAGGTCTGGTAAATTATCAGGATTCATAAAGACACCTTCAAGATATTGCAGTTCAAAGCCAGGCACTTCATATAAAATGCGTTAAAGCTAAACTTCCAGAATTGGCCGTAAACGTATCCGACTTCTGAATGTGCAGACTCCACTAATAATAAGATCGGAATACAACCGAGGAACCTAGAATTTGATGGCAGATATCAAATGTTTAGCCCATCTTGTAAGCCCTTTATTTGTAACAATTGTAAAACCTCCAAGAATGTTTGTTCCTTGACCTTCCTCTCTAATGCCTGCTCGCATTCACTCAATCTGAACTTTTAACAACATTTGAGATTGATTCCATTTATTAGCCACACGAGGGATCAGGAAGAAGAAGATCGCCAACGGAATGAGTTTTAAGGTATTCGGAATCAGGGTTGAGAACTTCACATTGGGTTGACCCATCCAGTTCCTTTTTGGGGAGAGCAAGACAACGTTTGTAGTTGAAGAACTTCAGAGTATTTTCCTAGAGCCCACCAGAGAGTCACATATATTAAGGAAAACCTATTCTTTATCGAAAAATGAGTGACAACTCAAAACCTAGAGATCTGACTTCTTATGTCTTATACAAGGTTTTAATCTTATTCAGAATGCCAAACTAATGTGGCAGCAAATTAATCTTGAAACAAGGATGGAAGATGAAAGCTGGGCTGCATCTGATTTTATTATTGAAGAGATGACCCGAAGACACTAGAAGCTCTTGCCAGACTTTAACTAAAATCTGGTATTTGGAGCAAGAGAGTTAGATGAAAATTCAAGGCTAGGCAAACAATTGTTTAGACTAGATCAGGATCATTTAGAGAACTTGAGCAACTGTGAAACAGTAATCATGAAAAATTCCATATTATTTAGAATATTTCCGAAGGAAATGCTAAAGCCATTTCTTCTCAAATAAAAGTTATTTTTTCATTCATAGTCATAAGGTTAAGGAGGTCGAAAAACATTAAAACATCAGATTTCTCCATGGATCAACCCCTATTAATTAAAAACACTGTGTCAATGAATCACATTTGCCATTTTTCTGCCCAGTGCCGCCACTTTGTAAAAATCTCAACGAACATTCTGATCAGATCATCATCTGCTTCCGCTATCTACTTTTAAGTCCTTTATGTGCAGATTAAAGAGACATAGACCGAGAACCGTCCCAGAGGTAACCCAATTCACAGTAACAGAATCAGAGGAGTCTCTCCATTTCTTGTCTTTCAATTTTTCTATTTAAATACAAAGGTTTTCAACGCCTTGCCCCCTTATTTAAAATATTACATTTGCATAGGAACTGCAACAAATAGACATTGTCCATCCCTAATACTTTCCCACATGTTCCCCACAATTGATGTTAAACTTACCAGTCCGTAATTTCCAGATTGAGTTTATGATCCCATTTTAAACAAGGGTATTACATTGGTTTTTATCCAATCCAGAAGACTACTGATCTAAAATCTCCATATCCTTCCATGTATCTACGTTGGTCCAAGAGAAGACGGTGGCTTTAGTCAAAGATGGTACCTTCTATTGGGCCAACGTAGTAAAAGATGTAAGTCACATCTCAGAGGTCTCTTCTTCTGAGGAAGTCCCTTTCATGAAGAAGTAGACCTTGGAGATCCTGACAGTTTACGTTATGTTACATTTTTAATTATGTCTGCCTGATAAAGCGATTGCCTTTAACTAAGGACTTTATCACAGAAGGAGGCAGAAATAGAAATTAATTGACTCTAACAAATAATCTGCTGTTGGGTTTTCTAGACCCTATTGAGTTATTCAGTGCTGTATAAACATACTGTAATTAATTAGTTTATGGATGAATTTGGCTTACTCGACGGGCGCCTCTTAACTGCTCATTCGGTTATAGGCAGGATGTATTTTCTTTCCATCCAATCAATAACTTCTGGGTGAGGGCAAACATTAAAATCGAATCTCCAGCTTTTCTACGGCGTGCGATATGCATTGCGTCAGACGGAGATCGAATCTGTTTTATGAAACATGTATCATTTTAATAGAATTTATTATAATGCGTCTGCGGAAGAGCCGGCGGTTCTATTTTATCTCAGAATTATGCCATTGCATAAATGAACTTCAAAGGGAGCTACTGCACTGTAACGCGGAAGATAATCATTAAGCTCTCCGGCATCACCTACATTCACATGGGTTGAGGATCCTTAGTAATGGAGCCTGGTTATTATGCCAAGTTTGCCTCGGCTCCGTGCATGGGAGTTGGTTGCTGGACCTTCATAGCTACCAACAGTCTCAAGAACTGGGCTTCTGTCCCACCTGTTAGCTGCCCCAGCATATGTTTAATTTATAGGCAGTGTGGCATGCAAATTGCCCTAACTGGGTACTCTAAAAGGGAGCTTTCTATCTTTATAGCCCCCAGATGGTCTCCGGATTATATTTATTGCCCACCCAATGCCAACCTTACCCTACCCTATCCTTTCTGGTCTTTATCCCGTCCTTCTCTAGGAATGGGTTAATGAAGTGAAGTCTGGAAGTTCACGAACCTGTTTCACCGTAGACTTAGATCTCCTGTCAGTCCTCCCCAGAAGTATTGTATATTGAGACCCCTATACATTTATCATTTTTAGTTAAAGTACTGCTTGTTTATCTACATGTAGGGCTGGGGAAAAAATATTTTTCTTACTGTTCCTTTAAGAGATTATTAATATAATGAAGCAAGAAACTGTATTTTTTTCTGCAATATTTGGAAGACATGCTAGATATTATTCATTATACTTAAACATATTTTTAGCAGCGATTTTTATGTTCTATATTTTTTATTATCTACACCCCCTTTCTAAATGTCTGTTACAAAACAAACCGTTGACTTCTCTAGTTATCAAGCAATCAACTTGGGAACTTATTTTCACTTCATGTAGAATTTCTTTTTAGCTCAATGTTATAAATAGCATATGTTTGTTGATATTTTAATGCAAGTAGTAAAATTGACAATAAAAATGTGGCAGAAAATATGTAGTCTGCATTAAATATTCACCAATAATCAGAAGTTTGATTTGTATATAATTAATAACAATTATATTACAAGACAATTTCCTATACCTGGGAACTCCGGGCGAAGCATTGCTTCCCAGAGTCTCCGGGTCACTCTGCTCTTTTCTCCATGGCGCAGTAGTGGTGTTTAGCCACACCCACTCCCCACCCTATTCCCCTCCCACACTAACCCAGCCCCCTTGTGAAGCCACGCCCCCAGACTGGGAGGGGCTCTGGGTAGTGCGACCTGCAAAGTTCCCATAAAGTATTTTTTTTCTCTCTATGCCAAGTTCTATAATATAATGTTATACAAAACTTTGTGTTTATAAATATATATAATTAATAAATATTATATATATATATAATATAATATTTATTAAAAAATAATAATTTATATAATGATGGGAGTACCAAAATATGCATTTTAATTGAAAAGGTATGTTTCTAAAATATTGTTTTGTAAGTAAAGAAAAAAAGTGTGTTTTGGGTTTTCTGAGAATAATGTAATAGCTACTATAGATAAGGTGACCGGAGGGTATAGTCATTAATGAACATATAAAAGCTGGATTAATTATAAGATATGGTCACCTTAACTATACATTGTAGATATATATATATATAAATATATATATTATATATATATATATATATGGTTTGGATCAGTCGCAATGTAATAAATTGTATTGCATTTATACACAGTGCCTTTTTTCACCTACCAGTTTGACATTAATAATTTAAAGGGACCTTACACTATTTTTACTATTCTGCATTTTTTCTGTGTTGTAATTATTATTACATTAAACCCCCAAGACACCATTAACAGATAACATCTCCATAGCAGGAAATTATCGAGACATTCCATCCCCTGTATTAGAAACCATACACTCGGTTCATGCGCTAAGCACCCCAGGTTCCGTTATAGAACGCCTTTACGTTATACGCCTTTTGCATGCCAAGACCTATACATTATCAGAGATTTCTTTACATCATATTCATAAGTCATATCCCGGCAAACATGTTTTTTCTTTTCACATTGTACATAAGCATGAATTTTGTTTAATTTTCTTTTCTTTTAGCATGATTTATGTATTTATTTAACATCTGGTTTATTGAACTCTTTCACCCCTGGTGTTAATGACATAACGCACTAAAAGTTTGGGTTTTTTTTAATATCATTAAAATTAGTCATTCACCTTGTCGGTCCTATTACTTCTCAGGGGTGGAAGAGTTAATAGATATTCATAGATGTGAATTAATTTCATTTTATTTTCTGTTTTTTATTTGTTTTTGTTTTTTTTTTTGTTTTTTTTTTAATTTCTTCTAGCTCTAAAATTCAAAAATGCTTCAAATGTAAAAGTGGTATGAAACTTCAGTGACGGAGAAGTGTACATTTTTTGTTTTGGCGATGGTTCTTGAAGTTCTTTTTCCTTAAATAATAAAAATTATTCGACTGATAGAAGTTCACATAGATTACCGGTACATTCGATATGTGTGCGTAATATGTCATATAGGAGTTCTGGAAATAAAAAAAGGCAATATTAATCATAAATCTAGTACTAATCTTTAGTATTGCAAGGGACCAAATTGTCAAATTTGCTGTTTTCTATTCTAGCTTTGCTTATTGCTAAATACAGGAGTTTTTTTCTATTTTAATATATATTAAATATACAATATATTGTAATATAATTGTATTATATTATATGCACTTCTAAATAAATTGTAACCCAGAAAATAAATACCATTTTTTCTTTTATAAAGGGCAAATTTTGGTGGAAATATTTATCTTATCACCATAGCAGCCCAAAAATATTCCCCCTATCTCTGAGCAGTGTTTTTTTTTTTTTTACAACCGGCACATTAGCTAAAACATTTCAGATGAAAATGCTATATTTTCCCAGTAGTGTTCTAAGTGGAAACCTAAAATAGTACATATAAAATGAAAATTCCTAATAACTGTATGTCTAGAGGGCCGCGTCAGGAGAAAATATAACGCCAGGTTGGTGTGACAGTTAATATAAGAAAAGAAAGTAAAATCACAATTATTTAGACAGGAGAACAAACACATTTGAGACAAATTTGTGGGTAAATCAACATTTTTGGAAAAAAAACCCAATATATAGCTTTTTCTTCCCTGTGAATCGTGTAAGACACTTCTGTCGCTGTAGTTTTTCCCACGTTTACGAACTAGTTTTGTCAGCATGAGTGTGACAACAATTAGACGTCCCTGTTTTTTGCCCCATGCCCTTTCTCCTTCACAGTCATTCAATGACAAGCGTAAAAAGAACCTCATCTTTTCACGAAAGTTCCCATTCTACAAGAACAAGGAGCAGAGTGATCAGGAAACAAGTGACCCGGAAAGTAAGTAATCTCTAAGAGATGATGTCACGTGTGGCACAAAGTGGGTGACACGCATGACACGTTCCCTCCCCCCCCCTCACAACATCTAGGCATACGGTTCTCGTAGGAAGGCTAGGCATTGCTACTGTGACCGGTGAATGAGTGTTATCTGGATCCGTTGACTTTTATCCACCGTAAAGTAATCTTTAGCGAATTTAAATTTAATCTCAAAGACAGTGGCCGAGGTCGGATGAGCAAATAATTGTTCTGTTTCGGAAAAAACCATAAGACATAGATAAGGTTATCTGCAGACAAGGTAGTAGAGCATAATGATTTTCCTCAAGGCAACATGGAATGAAACATCTGGTTACCTACTGTAGCTGGCATCGGTAATTATTTTTTTTCAGCCATTATCTACCTCCTAGTCAAGTGCAAATAGTGTTTGTGAAGACAAAAAAAAAGTGTTTCTTAAAGAAAAAATCCATGACACATTATTGATTTTTTTTAGCAGGTCTAAAAATTAGGTAAATACAACCTCAGATGAACAACACATGACATGTTACACAGTGTCAACGATTTATTCAACGAAAATAAAGCCAAAATGGAGAAGCTGTGGGTTAGCTGTGAGTACAGAATAGGTCCAACAGTCGGTAGAATTTAAAGGTAATATTTCAGCATAGTTGTTCCACATTCAATTACTAAAATATTCCTTGCATTCTTTGGCACCAATTCCTTAGCAATGATTTACATGTTGAGATTCAGTTTCTAATATGACTCTGTAGATCCTGATTCGATTTTACATTTTTTTATTGCTTGCTGTCTGTTTTGCTTAAATGGACAGTTTATAATATTCACAGCAGGACATTTGAGAAATGCCATGCCTCATGCTGAGGCCGTTACCTAAGTTTTTATTGCGTTCCGTAAAATACAAACAATTTATCTGTATCCCCGCAAAATATATAATATATAATAAAAACAACCTAATGAGAACTCTTCTGTGCAGTTAACTCCCTTACGAGTATCTACCAAGTTCAGGGAATGAGTCTCAGTACTTTTCACTACCAGATAATTTTCCTGACCAACATATAGTCGTCAAACTTAATAAAAAAACCGAGTGCTTTTAACCCCTTAAGGACAATGGACGGTCCCTAAACCCATTGAAAACAATGTATTTTGAGCCTGTACACAAACGGGCTTTGTCATTAAGGGGTTAAGTAATGATTCACTGAGTCCAAAAGACATTCATATGAATGTTCTCTGTGCTACAGTCCGGAACCAGATGGAACCTCATAACTTGCGTGTCAATATTAATGTTATTTATTGTTTTACATAGCTCCATCATATTCCATAGCGCTGTACATCAGGAAAGATGCCGCTGGAGAATCAAACCTAAATTTTTACGCGCTAAACAAAGACTTTAAAAAAAAAAAAAACCTTCAAAATAAAGGCAGGATCCAGATCTGTACTCATCATGGTCTGTCATAGTAGTATCCATTTCAATTCCACTGACTTCTTCCTTCCTCTTCTGCGGCTGTCTTCCTCTTTCATTGCTCACTCTCTGGGTACGGCGGGGCAGGACATCTCGGGATTAGGTGACGACGGTTATGGAGCAAAGACTCTGAGTAAGTTCCCAGGAATGGTCACTAAGACATTTAAATTTAATATTTTTTTTCCCCTTCATCCTCTTTTTTTTTTTTTTTTTTTTTTTTATTTACGTTGTTTTTTTTTTATTTATTTATTTTTATTTTTTAAACTTCCCGAGGACCCTCCTTTCCTAGCATGCACAGACAAGACTTTCATTTGTTGCCCAGTCGTGAATGCTACAATTCTCTATGTTTTTAATTGCCTTGTAATTGCATGATAACGTGATGAAAAGCTTTATATATAACCGAAACTTGCTGGTTTAACATATTATTTCATGGATTGTATTTTATTTTTCTTGTCTAAAATAATGTTTTTTCCAGCATGTTTGTCATTCTGACTTGGATTTTAAAAACTGATCAGATGTTCAGACGACCGAGCTTTTTTTTTGTTTAAATAATTTATTTGATTGATGGATTAAATGATTGATTTATTTATTAGTTTGGATGTCACATGAAGGTAGGTTCTTTCAACTAAAAAAGTAATTTACGGATAACCAGAACATATTTTTTTTTGTTTTATTTTTTTTTTTTTAAGCAAGCATTGAAAATATATATTTTTTATTTACAAAATTAACTCTTACCTCCAAAAAGGGCCAAATAAAGACACATTTGCTTTAGGGAGAGGTTAGAGAGGTTTTTTAGTAAGTGTTTTTAGTAACATTGTGATCTATTGCTAGCTGATTATGTCATTAAATAAAATACTTTGCAAAACAGCCAAGTAACCATTTTTAGCCTTCTGTCTTCTCCCGTAAATTGTCTGTTAACGGAATAAACACCGTGAATAATCTGAACGCAAAAAGCATAAAGGGAAGCAAGGAATAGCTGAACCGAGTGCCAGTCTTCAAAGAAACCTTTTTCCCGTCTTGAGTTTCTTTTAACAGATACAGTTTAGTGAATCACACCCCGGGATACTTAGTATGTGGGCATAACACACATTAAGACGTTGCATTCAAATCCCCGGTGAATGTCGCTCCTACCGTCCGCCTGCATTAAGTGCTGATGTCATAACTAGTTATGTTTTCATTCAGAATTAACCCTATAAGTAAAGAAGAATGAAATGTCTTTGTTTAAGCTTTCCAATGCGATGCATATCACATTCAGAATCTGAAGGGTTAATAATAAACATTCTCACCCCCTGTTGGCCCGTAAACATTTTTACGATTTGTTTACTCCCTGGTACTTAAATAAAAATCACGACAGTAGCAACCTTCCCTTATTTTGGCCATTGGTGATGTCTGCTATCCCTTACTATTCACACAAAAGTCATTTGTTAGTGGTGGAGGGTGCCGACTCGGTTGGCACTCAGGGGGTTAATGATGATTACAGCAATGCAACGATTGAACGACCAATCAGAGCACAGACTCTGTGACCTAAAGCCCTCCCACACTTCCTGTCTGGGTACAACTGGACGCTGGGGTAGAGGAGCCGGCTCCGCGCTGGGCTCCTCTCTGATTGGGGTCTCACATTAATCCAGAACTCACAGCCGCCTCAGCCTACTACAAATCAAGTCTACAACACAACGGGGGCTCAGGGCCGCTTTACCACTCTGGGGCCCCTGAGCAATTGCTTTATGTGCCCCTTTGATTAATCCAGTCCAGCTTTTAACCATTGGCTGTGGCCGGTTTAGAAGGCAGGTGATTTCATGATCCAGTAGTAATTCATTGTAACGGCTTATAATTATGCAGAGTTCTATTACTTTTCAAAGGAGAAATTCCAAAACGATTTTTTCTGAGCATCGCGTTCTGAGAACATCTGCCTGGCGTTTAAAGGCTTAAGAGTGTAAACGGTAATGAGGTTATTTCTGTGTTACTCCGCTCCGCTGGATCCATTTTCACCGGGCTGGCGGATTGGGACGCTCGTTTGCCATCCCCCCATTGTTCACACTGAAGCTTAATTGCTATCGTATTAAAAGCAACAGGGAGATAGAAAAATAAAATAAAAATAAAAAAGCGGCGGTTATTAGGCGGATAAAAGACTAAATATCTGATCCTGGCGTTACCGGCAAACTTTAGCATAAGCACAATGCAACTTTGGCTCAGTAGGTAGTAAATGAGAAATAGCGAGGGGTCCATTATCGTTAACAGTATAAAAGCGCCGATTTGGTCCTGCTCGGGAGACGAATGCTAAAATGCTTATAGTTGTGTTTTTTTGTATGTTCAAATCATTTGATTTGGTCATTAAGCATTTACTTTGATCATTAATCTGATTTGGATCAACTATTAAATTGTGTCAAATCTTCCTAATGTCCATTAACTAAATTGCTTAAAAAAAGGGTTAGTTTTAACCAAAATCAAGTTTGATATATGCAAATAATATCTTTCAATCATTTGATTTACATCCACTGACAGAAGCCGCTAAAAACAGCGTTTTGAGCAATTTAAAATTATTAGGGTTGTAGAATATTGTCACATAGGCTCGTGGATTGTGACTCCCATCATGAATAGGCAAACCTAACTGTATTAAACCTATTAAACAGGCTTGGATTTAAGAATTCAAAAAGCAGAGTTCTGATGTGAAGATTTGCTAGTTTAACGAAAACCACCACTACGGCTTTTAGCATAATTTAAACTAATTTATTAAAAATACCTGTAACTTGGGGTTCTGTTTTTCTATCGGTTTAATTATGTGGTAGTAGGGTTGCCCCAGTCCAGGTTTCATCTTCTGGAATAAAGAGGTAGTCCTGGATCCCGGACATACCCCTTTATGTTTCGGGGAACAGGGTCAGCAGCTGTGTTATTCCACGTTCCTTAACATTCTCACATCTCCTTCTTTGCTTCTCTTCCCTACTTTCTATATTTTATCTTCTCTCCCTCTTTTTTCTTCTATGTCTTTTTTTGCCCTCTCTTTTCTTCCTTCTCTTTCTCCCCTCTCATCTATCACTCATTTCATTTCTCTCTCCTCTCATTTCTCTCTTTTCTATATCAGTCTTTGGTCAGGTCCTATAGTGAGGAAAGCTTTATGTCTATCCCATGCATGATAAATTCCTTCACTGTATTAGCCTCCACTAATGCTGCTGCTGGGGGACTGTTCCATTTATCTACTACCCTCTGAGTAAATTAGAACCTACTTCCGTTACCTCTAAGTTTCTGACCTTCTACTGAACTCTTGTTCTAACATTGTTCCTCCTTTTTAATACGTTTCTTTCATGTACTTTGTTAAATGTTTCATTTGCACCCCTCCTCTCTCTTCTTTCCTCCAAGCCGTACATATTAAGATCTTTTAACCCTTCCTGACCTGCAAACCACTTACCGTTTTAGTTGCTCTCCTCTGATCTCTCTCTCCAATGTATCAATATCCTCCTAGAGAAGGGGTCTCCAGAACTGTACGCAATACTCTAGATGAGGTCTGCCCGGAGATCTGTAAAGTGGCAGAACCTCCTCCCTCTTCCTGCTATTTATGCCACCGGCCATACGCACCAGCACCCTTCTTGCTTTTTGAGATGCTTTATTGCATTGCCTGCCTACCTTTAAGTCTATGTTCTTTCATTTCTCCCTTTTCTATTCTCTCTTTTTTTCTCTACTCTCCTTTCTTTCTTGTCTTCCTTTCTTCTCCTTTTTCTCCCCAGCCTCATTCCGAGGCACAGCTTTTCAAAGAATGGCCAGGAAATGGCCAGGTGAAAAGGGCCAAAAATTATTTGAGGGATAATTGGTTTAGAGGTAACTGGCCGAGATATGTGTCTGAATGTGGCAAAGCTGGCTAGGGCCACCATGAGACATTTTTTGTATCAATTTAGGGCCCATCATGTTAATCCCTCCAAGATGCCTCCAGGTTAAAAAGCCCGCCTCCTCTTCCGCCAAGACCCTCCATGTTAAGGAGGTTGTCCTGAAGCAATCAGCAACTATCAGCAAATTTACTATCACATTTAGGATTTGGAAAAAAAGTAATAGATTCACTTTAATGATGAGAATTGTGGTTAAAATAAAGTCTCGCCGTTTAGTGAATCCAGCCTAGTTTTGTTTGTTTGATTATATGTCAATTAGAGAAATTTAAAAACTCAAAAAGGATCCTACCCTCCCTAAGGACCGCGTCCGGCGACTTTTAATGTAGAGGAAACCACTTTAATTTTTCATTGCCAAAGCGACAGTTTCCTGACTCTCCAAATGAAGTGTCTGTAAACACTAAGCAAGTTCAATTCCATGCCTCAGTAATTATAGATGATAACTTCTCGTGGCATGAAATAATCCACCGAGGCTCCCCATTCGCGCAGGAGAATATTAATGACCGTCCGCGCCGTGTGTTTGTGTGGGAGCGCTGCTTGTCATTCTGAAGCACCTATCATTTCCACTATTTTGACTCAAACACCGTTAATAGGAAAGAGACGGCGCGCTCTCGTCTCGCGAAACCGCATTTCATTGTTTTTGGCAGGTTAAATTGCGAAAGCTGGGATTTATCAATAGGCGACAGCATCTCCCCGGGGAGGGAGGGGGGAGCAAACTTCTGTCATTACTTGAGACAAATCGAGGCTTGTATTCATTTTAAGTGTTGTGTGATGACAGGTCTTCATGAAATGCATTTTTTTTATTCATTTAAAGAAAAAAAAATATAGAAAAATGCTATAATGGTCCCAGAGAACAGAGCGTCCACAGTAGTCAAGAATGATGCCGAGCGCTTTTGAATTTGAAATTAAAAAGGTGCTAAGGCTGCATTAAAACATGGAGCATCGGGATATGAAGTCAGCAACCTGCAGTGAAGATAGCGGCCGCGGGGTAGGCAGCTGGAGGAAGACATAAGTAAAGGTTCTGCTGGCCTTATCCTAATAAATTTACATTCTACATCATGTACCAAGCAGTTGTAAGCCAAGTGTGACACGGTATTTAGGCATTTTAACAGCCCGATGAGTTACGTGGATCTTCCAGTATCTTTGGAGATCAAGCCAGTGGTGGGAAGAATGCCTCTGGTTCAAAAATATCCATACCACGACGCTAATTCATTAAAACGGATTGGCAACATCTCTTCTCCTGTTGGTAGTGGACCTGTTCAGCGCTCCATAAAATATTGGTTTCCTACGACCATACCTGGGAACTCTCCTGGGAAGACTCCAGGAGAAGCGTCGCTTCTCTGGTTGTCTGGGTCAACAACCAAATCCTCCGGGTCGCGGGAGCAGGGTCCTGACACGCACCACTCCCCACGCACCACTTAAATTGTGTTGTGTCCCGCGACCTCAGCGGGAATGACTACTCACGTCTGCAGAACTGCCCACTGATGTCAGCGGGTAGTCCTGGCCACGTCCCGCCGGCTCCAGGTAGCCGAAGCTCAATAGCTCCCAGGTGTGCTTACAACCCAGGCACCCAATGAACAGGGAAGAGGTAGGAGGTGAAAATCCTGATTCATGTGTTTTTACCAGAATATAATCCACAAAAGGGTTGCCACTAGAATAATAAAATAAAATCACTTCCATCCAATGAAAAAAAGTTTTTTCGTTTAGAAATGACCACAGTTTGATAGCTTAGACACGTTACAACATCATTCTCATTGAGATAATTCATCTTGAAAGCCTCGGTTCTAATGTCCCATAGAGGGTATGTTCAGCCTCAATCTATTTGCGAATTTCATCTAGCCATTATTATTTTTTCTAGTGCGTCCTTATCAATATAATAGCTCTGTGCATATGGCGCGGGTGATAAGGTGCTTGTCGCCGTCATTGTCTTACTAGCTCTGTACAGAATGTCCATAAATTGCCCAGGATGAAATACCAAATGAATTACATATTTTTCAATCTGTTTTCTAACTGCATTGTCTATTTGTACAAAAACAAACGTGATATCGTTAGAACATTGAATAGTCCCCCAAAAGTAGTCATCAAATATATGCCAACATCTTCACCAAACAGGGGCTGTATCTGTAGATAAACAGGCTTTAGAAACCCGTCGGTCTGCCCAATACCCATAAATTTATTTTGCCCCCGGGTATCAGAAGGCGTATAATCAGAAAAATATTCAGGGGCTCCCGTTCTACTCAATAGGAGCTGAGCTCTCATTGAAATCAATGATATTGCCTAAAAGAAGTTTATATTTTGTTTTAAGGATATGCAGGCCTTTGGGACCTCAGAGGTCTCCTCTTCGGATGGAATAGCAAACTAAGGAGTGGGTACATACCATGTATAGAAAGAGACTGTGATGTTATGGGATGAAAGCAAAGCAAAATCAATGGAAAGCAAGAGACCAAACTTCCTATGGATTTCTTTCCGAGAAGACATCTCTAGGCTCCCTAAACTCCAGTCTTCTTTTTCTATGTTGGTCCAATAAAATATACACTATATGACCAACAGTGTGTGAACACTTAATTATTGAGTTTAGGTGTTTCAGCTGTACTCATTGCTAACAGGTGTATAAAATGAAGCGCATAGGCAGCTGTCTCCATAGGCACATTTTGGCAGTAGAATGGGTCATACTGAAGAGCTCAGTGACTAAACATGGCAGTGTCCTTGGATTCCACCTTTGCTACAAGTCACTTCATGAAATTCCTGCCATGCTAGATCTGCCCCCAGTCACTCACGGAAGGGGCTGCCGAGTGCTGAGGAGCGTAGAGTGTCAAAATACCCTGTTCTCTGTAGCATCATCATGAAAGTGGTTTCCAATTCCATGGCCGTGATGGTTTCCAATTCCATGGCCGTGATGTGCAATGCTAAGCATCAGCTGGAGTGGTGTTAGCTGAGTACTGCTGAGTATGTGGAAACGTGTTCTCTGGAGTGATGAATCATGGTTCACTATCTGGCCCTGTGTGGCCAAAACATTGGCAAACTAAATACATATTTAATTATCTGATCTAATTTATTTTTCAACTAATTTGTTTTGACGAGCACCACCAAACTATATATATATATATATACATATTGATCTGGAAGTCTGAGGGATGAATCTGCGTTTGATGGATGCCAGGAGAACGTTACCTACATTAATTCATAGCGCCTGCTGTAAATGTTGATGGAAGAAGGATATTGGTCTCGGGGCTGTTTTTCAGCGTTTAGGCCTCTTAGTACCAAGACATTTTGGACAATGCTCTGCTTCTGAGTTTGTGGGAACAGTTTGGGGAAGACCCTTTTCTATTCCAGCATGACTGTGGCCCCCAGCGCACAAAGCAAGCTCCATAAAGACATGGATGAGTTTGGCGTGGAAGAACTTGGCCGGCCGTATAGAGCCCTGACCTCAACCCCATCGAACAACTTTGGGATGAACTGGAATGGACATTGTGAGCCAGGTGTCTTGTCCAACATCAGTGCCTGACCTCACAGATGCTCTTTTGGCCCTTAGGAGACTGTTTCATTTATAATATCACTACCTTAGGGATAATTTCTCTATAGATTAAAAAAGGTGTCTTTCAGACCTTGCTTATGTAGAATATAATGTGAGCATTCAGCTCTGCTGTAATATGCTTTAAGAGAGTTGAGCACTGCTTATAAACTGGTTGTTTCCATTTTTGAAAGATTTCCAAAGACAAATTAAATTCTACAACCAAAGAGCCTAAGTGGAACTGTCAGCCTAAGGAAAATGTGCATGAGTCAGTAGAGCACTATATGTCAAGTTGGCGATTTTATAAGTGGCTCAGCAGCTTTGTAGGGTATTTACAAGGTAATATATTCTTTTATTTACCTGTGTTTGCGGTTGTTAGAATACTGAACCCAGCATTCTTCTCATATTATAATACTTCAAGTCAGAGAGACGTAGCTCGCGAGGCAAGAATAAAAAAAATGCGCCCCCCAGCTATTATTTTTACAAAGGTTATTTTATTTACACTGGGTGCGCACTGTCCATGGAGGCGCCCGATGAGCAGGGTTGGTTGGGGAGATCACAATCGTGCAGCTGCCTCGGCAGTCCCCTGAAGACCAGTCCAAGGGTGGTGGTCCCTTCCCCTATAGATACGCTACTGTTTTTTAGGGGGGCTTCTTGGTGAATCACATTGCTGGCAGCAACGTGATTCACCACGGAGCCCTACTGAGCTGGTTAGAGAGATCTGTGATCTCCCCAACCAGTCCTGGAGGCTGCAGCTGCTGAGTTCATAAGTAAGAGGCAGTTACATAGTTACATAGTACAAAAGGCTAAAGAAAAAATATAATTTTTCACAGCCGTCTTTGCCCATATTTACCTTTGTGGAGGGCACTGTATAGAAAGTACACCCATCTTTTTACATATCAGGGCAAAATAACAATCATCTGTTCATTAGCAGGTTCAAAAATCAGGTAAATACAACCTCAGATGAACAACAACACATGACATATTACACTGTCAACAAAAATAAGGCCAAAATGGAGAAGCCATGTGTGAAAAACAAAGTAATCTTATCATTCAATAGCTTGTAGAACCATCTTTAGCAGCAATGACTTGAAGTAATTGTAATCAGTCTCTCTTTACAAGGTTGCTTCATTGAGGTTCATTGAGGTTTAAGGTCATGTGTTCATGCATAGGTCTTGCCACAGCAAGCATTTCAGTTGGGTCTGGAAGTTGACTGGGTCATTTCAACACCTTTTCTTTTTCTGTTGTACATTTTCTGGTGCGTTTGGGATCATTGTCCTATTGCAAGACCCAATTTCGGCCAAGCTTTAGCTGTCAGACAGATGGCCTAGAATACTTTGATATACAGAGTTCATGGTCGACTGTAATGACTGTAAAGTTCCCAAGTCCTGTGGCTGCAAAACAAGCCCAAATCATCATTCCTTCACCACTGTGCTTGACAGTTGGTATAAGGTGTTTGTGGCGTAGAGCTGGTCACCCTTTTTAATGATCAATTAATCAAGGGCATTTGAGCAGCGTCTGTCTGCTACATAGTATTTTAATTCCTATGGAAGCAGTAAAGGTGTACTTAGTTTTCCACACATGGCTTCTCCATGTTGGCTTTATTTTTGTTGAATAAATCATGACACTGTGTAATATGTCATGTGCTGTTCTTCATCTGAGGATGTATTTAGTTATTTACCTACTTTTTAGACCTTCTAAGGGACAGATGATTGTTATTATGTCCTGATATGTAAAACCATAGAATTCAAAGAGGGTGTACATTATTTATTTAATAAAAGCATGAAGAGAGAGATAATTTAAAAAAAACTTATAATCATTCTAGTAGAAATCCCATTAACGTGCAGTATTTTCAATTAGTGGGGAAAAGCCATACATTTCTCTGGTGAACACAAGTAGGTTTATAAACTCTAAATTGATTTTCTACAATGACACTCAAAGTGTGAAATTCAAGGCAATAACTAACGGCTAAATTCATTTTCTGACATCTGCATAATTCAGCGCTCCTAAGCAGACATGTTATTAGCAAAGAAAGTGGTGTCAGCAGGGCCGCTTGCAAATAACACTGGGCCGGTAAAAAATATATGGCCTTATAAAGTGGACGCATTATGCTTTGTCAAGACACGCCGGTTCACAAGGTTTTCAGTGTGAGTAGCGTGAGATTTCATAGGCGTCTCCTAACGGGGGATTCAAGTAAGGAGATGATTTACAAAGAGACTGCAGGTAATCAATCTCTGTATTGATTTCTGAATATCTGTCGGACAGGAGGTCTGTCCATCGCTCGGCAGAGAACGTAATTAGGAAAGACCTTGCTGTTATTATATGGGAATGAGTAGAACGGAAATACTATTCAGCAGCTAGTCATTCCAATCAATTGGCAATTACAAACAAAAGAGAGGAATAAGCAACTATATAAGGTTCTATTTTAAGGTTTTTTTTTTGGTTAGAGAAAAATATGATATGACCCAACGTTTTCTATACAACACACAGTATATACGTTCTTGAGTATTTAAACTAGGGCAGGAGACCATACTCTCTATTATGTGGAAGTTATAATATTTGGGTTTATACACTTTTACTTACTATACCTTAGGTATTTTAATGTCTATAGACATGGTTTGGCCGACATCTGTATATGCGTAGAGGTGCACTATAGTTTTATGCTCGTGTAGCGAGTGGTCGGGCATATTCAGCCAATGGCCGCCATCTACATCACCCGATCTACAGCTGTGGAGTGTGACACGGTCGGCCAGAGTAAGAGAAGAATAGCATCGGAGAGCTTAAGGAATATATTTGGTGGAGAAAATGTACAGAATTGTAGCGAGGTTGTAAAAAGGAGTATAATACAGTGTTGAGAAAAAGGTGAGTTTGGAAGAGAGAAGGGAAATTGTGTTGGAGGAGAGAGAGAGAGGAGAATAGAAAGGAAAAGAGACAAGAATTACTCAAACATACAGAGAATCAAAGGAAGATATGAGTTGTCCAAGTGAAGAGGTGTAGATGGAGAAGAGTAGAGGCCCAAGAACTGAGCCCTGGGGGACACCAACAGATAGTGATAGGGGAGAGGAACAAGTTCCTTTGAAGGAGACACTAAAAGTACGGTCAGAGAGGTGGGATTTCAACCAGGAGGAGGTCGTTAGTAATTTTAGGTCGTTTACTGCGGTCTTGGAATGCTGTGGATGGAAACCAGATTGTAGAGGGTCAAGCAGAGAGTTCGTGAAGATAAATGTAGTTAGTTGACTTGCTAAGATCTTGACTTTATACACCTGTGGCAGTGGGTCTGATTCTATAATTAAGAGGTGCGTCCCAATACTTTTGTCCATTTAATGTGTGTGTGACTATGCCCAGATCACCATAAATAGCTCCTTTGTTGAGGTTGTTGTATGGAATAAATGTTGGAAATGTTGTCACATTGTATTAACAAATAATGTCGGTACAAGGACTTTGCCAAGGTTGGACAATGCTTGCCTCCAGCGGAAGTGTTTTACATTCATCCAATCTGAGAAATAATTATCTCCTTGCAGAAGTGTAACAGAGGGTCATCGCTCATTTGCATGATATACTGAAAATAGCTTAAATTTACTAAATGTACTTCCAGTCTGTCCTTAGAACTGTTTTTCATTATTTTTATTGTTAACTTTATCCAAATTGATTTGGAGAACTAAATAGAATAAAATGATATATTATCGGGTATTATTCAGTACCCGATAATATATATATATTATATATATATTATTATATATATATATATGTTCCTTGGTATATATACCAAGGAACAAGGTCATCTTAAAGTTTTGTTTAAAAAAAAGTTCCTTGAACAAAATAGCTTAATTATCATTAATTGTGAATCATTAAATAGGTAGTTGTTTAACCCTTTGAATACCTTGGAAGCCAGGCCACTTTCTGTAGTTTTGCTATAGGTAAAGACAATCTTAAAAATGAATTAAACGTTTCCCAGGAAAATATATATAGATATTTTTTTTAGTATTTAGCTTAGGACCAACTGTGCACCCTATCGTGTGATATAACTGTTATATGTATGCCAAACCAAATAATAAAGGTACCAAAATTATTTTTTTTATTATATTATTTTATTATTTTTCTACCTTAGTAAATGAATACAATAGATGTGGCTTTACATACATGTAGACTGCACGCATAGACCATGTCAGTGTCATTACACAACATACTTCCCATCACCCACATCATTATTCTCGCTGAGGGTGGTGGGGGTTGTAGTTCACAAAAGCTTATTAGCTGATTTGGGGTTTTTTTAACACTGGGGTCACTTCGCTGTTTTCATGGAAAACAAGGAAATTTCTAGCTTTGACATAATTTGCAAAAGGATTTTCTAACCATCAATTATCCTTTTAAACTTAAACTTGGATCAGCAAACACAACGTGCCATTGGAACACAGGAGTGATGGGAGTGATAAAGGGCCGTTGGAACACAGGAGTGAATGGGAGTGATAAAGGGCCATTGGAACACAGGAGTGGAATGGGGAGTGATATAAGGGTGTTGGAAAAGGAGTGATGGAGTGATAAAGGCCGTTGGAACACAGGAGTGAGTGTCGCGGAGTGATAAAGGGCCATTGGAACACAGGAGTGATGGGAGTGATAAGGGGTTTCTGTACGCCTATGAAGAGATTCCATTAAAAATCAGCTGTTTCTAGTTACAATAGTCATTTACAACATTAACCCCGTCTGCGCTGGACTTCTGATCCATTTCATGTTATTTTAATGGACAAAATTAGCTTTTCTTTCAAAAACAAGGATGTTTCTGAGTGACCCCAAACGCTCTCTGTACAGTCTATTTTATTATATTCCTAATGTGTTTTTTTCTTTGTTCTCATTTATAAGGAGGCCAAGAAGACTACATTTTATCATATGAACCTGTCACAAGACAAGAAAGTAAGTTACTCGTCCTGATATTGAGATTTTACATAAACCAGATGGGATGGCTAAATTCATGACTCACCAAAAGAATTAAATTAAAACAGTGAAGTCCATGTGTAACTACATCTAAATATTAAACGACGATGTGGTTCCGTAACCGTAGTGATTTGGAATTGCCATAAAATAAAGGAACACCACAATAATTTATTTATGTTATGTAGTAATAATCAGCTTATGTTCCAAACAATATATATGGGAAAATGCAATCAATTCCAAAAATGGGGAAATTTCTCCAGGCCATATGGTAAGGATGCATTATTCGGGTAGTAGATATACTACACTCAAGAGGAATAAGCCTCTCTGGCAAAGATACCTGTATAAAAGTGTTTAGAGAAGGCTGGAGGAATAGTCGTGGAGACGGACAAAGCATTGGTAGCTGATAGCAATTATATCAACAGTAAATGTATGCAAAGCTTAAAAATTGTGGAGTAATGGAAATGCAGGCAAAAAAAAGGCAAATTTTGCCCAAAACTGATATACCAGGTCTTTTTTTCCCACCTAAATTCTTCATCTCTGCTAATTTAATCTCTACTTGAATTTGGAATAAATATCTGTAAAGCTGTAAAGTTCTGCTTCTGCATCATCTTTTCCTTCATCTCTTGTCTTCTATCTTTGTCCATATCTCCATGGACATAACCTGGTAGGAACTTCTGCCAAAATGGTGGCGCTGCCAGTGACTTTCTCTCCCCTGAAATGAGGCCAATATGGCGGCTCGTCCTCTCCCTAATCCTCCAAATGGGGGAGAGGACGTCATCGGACGCACCTCGATATTGCCCTCAGTTCACGTAAGGGCAAAATAAAGGCGCTTTAGGTAATGTCCTCTTCTCCAATTGGAGGATCGGGGAAAGGACATCACTGGACATGCCACCATATTGCTCTCAGTTCTGGTAAGGGCAAATTGACCGCGCTGTAGGTCACTTTCTCTCCCGCCATTGGAGGATCTGTGAGAGGACATTACCACACGCGCTGCCATTTTGGCGAAAGTTCCCGAACACACAAGTCTAATATCAGATTCTTTCTTTTGTGCCATTTCATCCTAGATTGTAACTCCGACTTTGTCATCAGTGTTCAATGTGGGCCATGTTGAATATCAAGTTATTATTTTAAGACTGTAGGATACAACGTAAAGTATAAATCTTGCAACGAGTAGCTATTGATATGCATATAAAATAACTTCATCATTTCTGATTCTTTTTCTAAACTCAAAATGTCATAAATATCATGATCCTTCTATATCACAAATGAATACCTTTGCAATATTCATCTTAACATGAGGGGACTAACCAAAACATTATCCCAATTTTGTAAAAAGGTTTGATTGGATGACACTAATAGAGTTTATCATAAGTAAAACCATCATGTCTGACACATTTCAAACTGATGGTCCCATGTTTCTTTTCTCTCATAGACTCGTGCTTAGATGGTCTAGGACATTTTATATGTCTTACTATACCATATCATGTCTAACCATACATTTACTTACAAGAAGTCAATATGAACAAGAATTAAGAAATATATATATTTTTTTAAATTTTAAATAAATGTTATAATTCATTGACCCTTGTTTTCTACTTAGTTAATTACACCAGGCCTGTTATTATTCTGGGTCCTATGAAAGACCGGATCAATGATGACCTCATCTCCGAATTCCCGGATAAATTCGGCTCATGTGTTCCACGTAAGTATAGAAGTCAATTCCTAATGAAACGTTTCATATTGTTAATTAATGAATATTTTAGTTTTTGGGGGATTTAATGGAAATGTTCATTCTCAGTTGTGTAATTATTTTTGACCACACAAATCATAAAACAAAGGGTACTTTCAAAACAAGGCTTTGCAAATATAAGGGCAAAAACCTTAAATAGGCAATTTTAAAAAAATAGTTTTACAGTACAAGCTAATAACAGTTTCTTCTAAGTAGATACTTTTTTTTCTCTCTGAAATCATCTTAAATATATTAGACCCCAATGATTGGGTATCCCGCACCTAACAAGCGATTGCTATTAACAATCCAATGGACTTGACTCCAACAGGTGGTACTTCCTTCATACCCAGTTACAAGACGTGCAGTGTTTCAGTTTAAAGTTTATCTATATCATTAACCGATGGATTTGTTCCGCTCGTTCCAAGCGTTTCTACGCTCATGGCAGGAAATTCCAGAACACTGTATTGCTCTAGGTGGTATAGTAAAAAATAATAGACGCCATAAACGTTAGCAGCATCAGGGACGTTTGTTGATGTAACTATAAAGCTGTGCTACCCTAATTAGCACTGGATTATAAATACAGTATAACACCATGATTCTGGCATATCTGGCATTATTCAAAATAAAAATAAATCCCTTTAAGTTCTAGGAGAATCCAATAATACAATCCTGTAAATAAAATCCACACAAAAAAAGTTATTTTGGTCTACCTGTTAAGGAGTATATAGTATATGACCAAGAGTATATGAACACCTGACCATCACACCATCATGTAGAACATCCCATTCCAAAGTCATTGATATTAATATGGAGTTGCCCCCCTGCTCATATAACGGCCTCCACTCTTCTGGGAAGGATTTCCACAAGATTTTGGGGAGTTTCTGTGGGAATTTCTGCCCATCCATCCAGTAGAGCGTTTGTGAGGTCAGGCACTGATGTTTGATGAGTCTCCGTTCCAGTTCATCCCAAAGGTGTTGGACGGGGTTGAGGTCAGGGCTCTGTGCGGCCAAACTTATCCCAACCATGTCTTTATGGAGCTTGCGTTGTGCACTAGGGCAGTCATGCTGGAATAGAAAAGGTTCTTCCCCAAACTGTTCTCACAAAGTCGGAAGCAGAGAATTGTCCAAAATATCTTGGTATGCTGAAGCATTAAGATTTCCCTTCACCGGAACTAAGGGGCCCAAACCTTGAGAAACAACCCAAGACCATTCATTATCCCTCCTCCACCATAGTAGGCCCTATGCATTTCAGTAGGTAACGTTCTCCTGACATCTGCCAAACCCAAATTTCTATGTGCTATGTTGTTACTCCTAGATGCGTCACTTAAAAATAATAGCACAGTGGGCCGGGGCATATCAAGCAGGGCAGAACTTTTATGAACTGCCTTATGGCAAAGGTGGCATTCGATGGCCACGACACAGTTAAAGTCACTGAGCTCTTCAGTATGACCCGTTCTACCGACAATGAGATGGCTGCCCATGGGCTTGATTTTATACGCCTGCAATGGGTGTGCCTGTAATTAGAAACGCCATTTTGAAATAATAGAACAGACATTTTTGGGGGGTTTTTCCATTTTATGACTACATTTTTCGTATTTAACCAAAACGTATGGTGGTTCATACTATGTCAGTAAAGGTTCCATGCTTAGCTATCAATGTACTATAAAAGGTTTATTTTCTGTATAGATACCACAAGACCAAAGAGAGACTATGAAGTAGATGGAAGAGATTACCATTTTGTCATCTCAAGAGAACAAATGGAAAAGGATATCCAAGAGCACAAATTCATAGAGGCCGGACAGTACAACGATAACTTATATGGGACGAGCGTACAATCAGTAAAATTCGTGGCAGAAAGGGTAAGCTGCAATAATTTATAATTAACCGAAATTTTATTTTATTCTCTTTAAATTTGTTTCCCAAGCTAGATCAATATTTAGCAATAGTAAATGTGCCGCGAGGATGCTGTGGGGGCAAATGCCCCCTGGTCTACTTTAATTAAATGAATTTAATGGTAAAATGAAAAAAGAAATATTACTATAATACAGCCATTGTTTTATTAGCGAATTAAAAATGAGTCCAATTCTCTTTTATGGAATATTTTAAACAGATTCTGTCCCCTATGCAGTCTATTAATCTGATTGACCTATACATTGGGAGGGGGGATTATTTCATGACTTTAGCGAGGCCTCCTTGTGACATCACCATGAGCAAATTGTTATATGATGCTCTACTTCCTATGTACTGTTTGTCCATTTTGCCATGCTGTAGACTATGACGGCGATATATAAATCAATAATAATAATAATAATTAGCACATAACCTTTACTATTTCACTGTGCATTAATGTTTTAAACCTGTTTAATTGTACAGATCAGCTGAAATAATTAAATAATGATGTCAAACAGTGATGTCATGCAGCAGGCACAGCCAGCAAGTTAAACCATTAGGCTCTCTTAATCCAGTACTAGATATTTTCTTATGATCCATATTCTTATCGTCAACATTCATTCCATCGAGCGGTTTCTTTTAATGAAGCTTTCGTTTGATTGAATTGGTATAAGAAGCCAATGTTTTTATTTGCCCCGCAGGGCAAGCACTGTATACTGGACGTATCAGGAAATGCTATCAAGCGACTTCAAGTAGCACAACTTTACCCCATAGCCATCTTCATTAAACCTAAGTCCGTGGAGTCATTAATGTGAGTATTATTTGCAAATCAAAGTATATATATATATATTATTTTTTCTTTATTCCCAACAGTCGAGGGATGAATGCAGTATTCTGGTCGTCAGGGGGGGGCTGGGAAGTCGGCTGAATGCGATTCCCCATTTATTGTGCATAGTGGAGGCACTCCATTTTTTTAGCTATTATGTTAGCGAGCCATTTATATGGGGTATTCTGTAAATCCGCAGCTCTGGATTTGGCACCTGATTGCAGCCCCTCCATCACAGTCTGATTATATCTGAGCTGGTGGATCGATGTTGGCCGCCCTACACTCCTTGACTACTTCCGCAAAATGCCTGCTTGTCCCGTCCCAATTTCAACCCCCTTGCTCCTAAACCCATCTCCCCTTGTGTAGGTCCGCCTCCTTTAAGTTTAGATATAACACCTCCCAAGTGTCCTTGTTTTGTTTGGCAAGTCCCTCTTTCCTCCCCCTGTCATCGCTCTTTTTCAGGAGGTTAAATTGTGTTATAATAAGAACCATCAATAGTTCACATTCACATAAAAGTTCTCAGCAAATCTTTGCCTAAAACAAAACCTTCTTTGGCCATTTTACATGTTGGAAGGTGCGATATACCGAGAACCTCTGAACTAATTTAGGCATAAAATTAGGAAGTTACTGCCAGCCACTCAAAAAATCTTTAAAAAAAACCCAAATTATGTTACTTTTTTTAAAGACAGGTTTAACGATGTAACATTATACCTTGCTGCTCAAGTCCTTGGGACGCTTATTCACAAAGTAAATAGTTGAATTTTTTTTTTTATTTAAAAATATTTTACTTTTGCTTTTAGGGAGATCAGCAAACGTCTCACAGAAGAACAAGCTAAGAAGACCTTTGACCGGGCGCTCAAGTTAGAACAAGAATTTGGAGAGTTTTTTACAGGTGATTCTTTTTTTCCCTCATTTAATCTTTATGTTCCCTTTCCAAATTCTGTTATATTGTTTCCAATGAAAAAAAAATGTTGTGAGCACTAAACAGCTCCATCTTTATCTGCCAGTGAAAAAAATATATTTTACAATTACTAATACTAATCCTAAATAATCAGAGGAGCTCATGGTTTTCTTGGCTAAAAACCTTTATAGCCAACTGGAGAAATATATCATCGATGTATCGATCTACATGTAAACATCTCTACTTGTAATTATGGAGTTCCATATGTATTTTAATATGACATCATTTTTAATTTTGTTTCCAGCTATTGTTCAAGGTGACACTTTGGAAGATATATATAACTCGTGCAAATTGGTAATCGAAGACCAGTCGGGGCCTTTTATCTGGATTCCTTCGAAGGAGAAGCTATAACTGAGCCGCAGATGGGATTGAAAGCTGGGAGAATGCTCTATTATTTGAAAGGGGTTTTTTTTATGGTTCGTTGTAATTAGGATCTTGAAGTCTGTGAACTGTTAATGAATGTAGAACAAACGGCGTGTCGCAGGCTGAGACTCGAAACAAACGGTGAGTGCCCATTGCGGTGTCGATGGGGCGAACAATGCATTGAGGGGAACTACTCCTTGACCCCCTCGATCAACCCCTACCTATAGGAAAGAACAGCGCTACAAGCCCCATAAACATCTTTCTATACTCTTGGCATGGAATATCAACTATAGAAATGCATCGTACCACCAGAATGCAAGAGACATCGAGTTCTTCTGTGCTTGCTGAGCTCACCGAAATATCATATTCCAACCTCGTTAGGCTTTTCCTAATCAATGGCGCACATCGGTATCCCTTTCATCCACTCGGAAAATACATTGATTTTTATTATTTTATTATTATTAATTATTAATTATTAAATGGCCAATTTTGCATTGATCTGACAAGCAAGTGAAATATCATAAAACAAGCAAACATGCCCGTGAATTAAAAAAAAAGGGTTAAATTGCATGTTTAATACAAACGTTTGTTTATAAAGGATGGTTTTACGTTGACGCCTTTTGTGTTTTTGCTTAGTCTTTGATTACATCACCTCAGTTATGTTAAATGTTACAATAGATTACTATACTATTTTATGTGGCCAAACCCTACCCCCCCCCCACAAAGAATAAAGGTCTGCGTAAGGCATCGAAAATAGTGATATTAATTCTATTATCTTTTAATTGTCTTGTTTTTAGCTGAAACCTTTTTTTTTCAATAAATAAAAAAATGTATGTATTATGTAGAAAAAAATCCATTATGTTTTAACTTAAATATTTAAACTTAGGGTTTCTTATTGACCTTGATTAGACCTTAGTGACTAATTATTGTATTTATTTATTTATTTATTTGGGATGAAATGTGTAATTGTTTGGAAAATTATGATAGATTTATTTAATTGTCTGAAGGATTTTTTAAAAATATTTTCTATGAAAATTCCTTGAAAGATGACTGAACGCATAACCGGATTATGTTTTCATAGAACCCAAAAAACTTAATATATGTTTTATAACTGAGGGCATCATATCAATGCCTATTAGAGCACTTGGATGTGGAAATTAAAAACGCTAACATATACGGGGATAAGAAAAGCAAAAAAGAATGCAGTAAATGCTTTACTCTTGTATTCAGTTAAACATAAATATATGTTATGCAAAAAATATACAGCATTTGGACTTTTATCTGTCACCTACGGTTTATATTTTATTTTTTTATATGTTTTTTTGCAAAATGAGACCCTCCACTACAACAAAATTGCATTATGTAGATGTTTATTGTGACTCACATATTCCCAAGGAACATATCCACTTAAAAATTGCTGCTACGTATAGAAAATATAGTGATTTGTAGTGAATAATGTATTTTTATATGTTATATATTATATGTTATATGTTTATGTATTCTTTTGTTATGTACGTAACCACGGATACAAAGTCCTGAAGGTTCCCTCTTCCTCAAACTTGTCTTTGTAATGTTTGTTGAGTCCCTATAGTAATAGAAAAGGCTAGGGACGGACCCAATTGCGGGAATATTTCTGGATCCATGAAAAAGTAGCTCAATATCCCCAAAAAATGCTAGGGTCTAGGAGTCAAGTGAGGTAGTCTTAATCCAACATATTATTATTTATTGTTTTATATAGGTAACATATAATGTGTTACTCCCACCGTCATGGGAACTTGAAATCATTTTTTAAAGAGAAAGGGAGAGGCGCTAACATATTGGCCCTATGTTTTGGATAGGGCCGATAGGGCCAGACTGGGGACGACAAGGTGGCCCTGGCACTTTAAGGCAGGTGGCCACCAATGACGGCTTGATGTAAGAGGCTTCACGCTATGTATTTATGCCCACACTGACTGCCACTGGGCCACACGCTGTGGTGCGTATGGAGCGATGTTGGCCACTCCATATAGCCGGACCAAGTCTCCACTCCTTAGAACCTTACGATTAAGAGATGTGGCGAGTGAAGTTTCATTGTATGATTTGATCGCTTCATACGTGATATGGCCCCGTATGGAGAGACCGAAACACACTTTGGTTTTGTCCACCTCTATGCTTAATGTTACCTTTTTTTGGAATTACGTAATATATGAAATATATATCTTTAATTCATTTTTTTTTTTTTAACCAAATCAGACAAACAAAAAAATTGAGAGTTGAAAATCTAAAATGTGATTTGCAACAAAAATCAGCCAAAAAAACAATGTATTATTTTCATACAACTGGCAATTATTAATCCGCTCACTCAACATATATTATCTCCCAATAATTTGTCTGCCTATAGGTCTATTTTGCATTTTATTAAGTGATGATTTATATTCCACCATAATTGGCCAAATGCCTAATAATTTTGAAGCGATAAGCGTATAGTTGTATTTACTGCATAATATTCTTTGGATATGAACAGTAGTAATAGTTACTTTTATTTTTTTTTAAGTTTAACGAATCCTTGGACAATACACAGCGCTGTGTACTAAACATTTCATATTTCACAGTATGAATGTATCATTAAATTAAGAAAACAGGGGGGGAAAATTAGAATTGAGTAAAAAAATTCTTCATTTCAGAATCTGTTTTTCTTTCAGAGCATTTTTTTGGGGGGTGAAAATCATTAATATTTATATAATATTTGTTTCGTCATGTTCTGCGCATTCAAGTCAAGGGTAATACTGTGGCTAAGTACAATCAGTATGTCATTCAAGCCATTGTAATGCTTTATTCATTGATCTGTTTCTTGTCCATAATCCTGATTAATGTTCAACGTTTAGACATGCCATTGCACTTTTTAATGTATATATGTACATATATATATATATATATATATAAACGTGTAACAAAATCACCATGATCTGTGTCGAACAGTGTTCTTTATTTATTCACTGTGTTCTCAACCCTTCCATTTATTAACACGTATGTTATGGGAATATATTTTTATTAAAAAAGAATGGCAGTCTTGAGCTTCGGCCCTTCAGATCGTGTACCATACAGTAAAAATAAAGTGCATAATAATAACGATTATAACGATAAAGGGTTTTTAAGACCATATTGGTGCTAAATACAACGACACAGTGTACTTAAGCTATTACATATATAAAAATAAAATACAAATGTGAAAAACAGCGAGACTCTAGGGGGAAAGAAGAGAAATTGGTGCTATATCCCTATAGTGTAGCACCTCAGGGTCTAACATAACATTTTTTATTATATGTTTTATGAGTTTCATATCTTGGTAACATCTGGGTGCCATTGTAGAACGGAGGGTTATTGGTGTTTTTTTTTTAAATTATGAAATTATTTTTCAATTTTTTTTCTCCGTTTGTCCTTTTAGAGTGGTTATTCGTTGTGTACGGTGTGCTATCTTCCATTATATCATGCTTGTATGCACAGCTTGGCGATGGGTTACATGTCCAGTGACCCAACTGGTTTCCAAACTGGTTTCCATTCATCGTCGGCGGTCCTCAGTGTGTTTCTTCTGGATACAGTAACAGTAGGAGCCATTGTTCAGCATTCGATTTTAGCTGTCATTAATATTTTTTTTTTAAACCTGCGGCTGTAAACGGAAAAAGGTCTTGGCAAATACACAGAAAATGTGTAAAAAAGGGCCTTTTACTAAACAAAATTTGCCTTAATGGAAATTCTAGTTTGTATCACGATGGAGACAATTGTCTTCCAAACCACCTTATTTACAGTCTCAGGATCTGTCTCTAGTTTAATAAATTAAAAAATATGAATACATTTTATTAGCTATATATATATATGACATTTAACACACACACACACTGCTGCTTATTTGTGTGTTTGATCCAAAATAAGTGGTATTTGTCACATAAAAAAAGCTTACATTTGTGTTACCTGAAGGTCCACCATTAATTAACCCTTTGCGCGCCAGAGGTATTAGAAGAAAAGTAAATAAACATGCCTATGGCTGTCCATGTGCATGTATTGACAATGGAACCTATTTTTATTTATAATTACTACTAATCTGCCAAGTAAATACTAATTTAAATAGATATCTATGTATTTACACACATATACATAATTTATATATATATATAATATATATTTTCCATTGTACCACTAAAAGTCTAAGGTTTTAATGTCTATTAAGATTTAATATTCCATTAAATGTCAGGATTACTGGACGATGGGATGCCTGGTTTTAGAAGGACAATTTGTCTTATAAATGCCCAAGGATAGATTACCTAAAAACCTTCAGATTACCTAAAAACCTGTGTAGATCATACAGAATACTACCACCCAAGTCGTAAGATGAAAAACTGTACAGAAAGGTTGATACAATGTATCTTCATACATGTAACAATGTATCATATATATATATTACCCCTTTGAGGCAAATGGATACAATTTAAATATTATTATTTAAAAATAATAAATAAAATAGCTTTGAATTAAAAAGATGCTGATAGCATGTTATATGAAAGATTTTATTGCATCTCCACACAATGCGTTTTTATCTTGATTATTATTTTAAAAAAATATATATAGATTTATACGTGAAATGATGTTTTTACATCCATAAAGTTAATTCACAGATTTTATTAAATATACCTGAAGAAAAAGTAAATATTAATTATCAACAGTAAAATAACAACCAATAATTACATAAAAAGATACATTAAAAAATTTGTTGTATAGTTTGTGCTAAAAAAAAAAAAAATTACATTATTATAAACACTTAAAAATAAAGTGATGTAAATGATAACTGAAAACATAAAATGAAGTTAAATAACAAAAAATAAAGAATGCTTTTTTTCCTGATTTCCCAGTAGACTTTTCAAATATGAAATATAGTTCACTCTGGATATAATATAAAAGAATTCTACTTACAATGAGAAATTAGGACAGGTCCTTAGAGTGGCCTAGTTTAGAAAAAAAATAGGGGGGAAAAAATTGGAAAAAAAAAATGTAATGCATCTTTTTCTCCAAGGAATTATTTGAAAACTAATTATATATAAATATATATAATATAATATAAATTCAATTTTAATAAAAACTGATAACCCTGTAAAAAATAGTTTATAGCCGTATTTACCCTGTAATGAATACTTTTACGTATTGAGCTTGGTTATTTTCAACTGATTTTTCATTCTTTATATCAACCCCTTCTGTAATTTAATTAATTATTATTATTATTAATTATATTTCAAGCAAAAACTAATGAATAAATCCTATATTTCCAAGAAGTAGTAGATTAACTAAATAATGTTTACCAATAATTGCTTTGGATCATTTCTAAATGAGGTTATATGTTTTTTAAATACATGCCTCTTCTTTTATGGATATTAAGACCCGTTTGGCCCATCAATTCTGCCCCGTTTTCCCTGCTGTAAAGACTCAAACGTTAACCAGTCGTTGGTCTCATCTTATATTCAGGAGCCGTATGCCTATCCCATGTGTGTTTAAATCCCCTCACTGTATTAACCCCTTCCGGACCGGCATTTGCATACTGCGTCTTCACTTGAAGACCGCAGTATGTTTTTAAATATTTAAATTCCGTGATCGTGATTCGCTGAAAAGCGATCACGTGCACGGAATTGAGGGGGGGGTGGCTGCTACTGATCGCTGGGAACACCCAGCGGTCAGTAGCAGCCGCCCCTCGCGATCCCAGCGTTCAAAGCGACGCTGGATCGCGTAAAGGCTGTGACGTACCTGGTACGCCCCGGTCTGCCGGTGACCCGTGACCCGGAAGTACCAGGTACGTCCCGGTCTTGAAAGGGTTAACCCCTGCCACTATCGCTGAGAGGCTGTTCCATTGATCTACCACTCTCTTCCTTACTTTACATCTAAGCATCTGACCCTCTCGTTTTAGATTATGACCTTTTCTTCTCACATTTCTCCTCCTTTGAATTAAACTTCCATCCTCTACCATGTGAATTGCCTTTATATATGTAAAGCTAAATCCCATATTTTGCTTATTTTTCATACTTGGTTGACTACAGTAGGTCAGGGGGTCTCTGGTGGGTTGGTGGGCTTTCTGCTAACCATAGCTCCTTATTAGAGGTCCATTGCATCAACATCAAACCTTTCTGTAGTAGTTACTTTCTGAGAAAAGCACTTAGAACCATAAGTAAGTAATCTCTATTTAGTAACCTTCACGTAACGATCAAAAAACGTGGGTATTCATAAAATTATTTACCTTTTTTTACAAGAGGGTGGAATAGAGGGTCTATTCCTTAACTGATCTCCCGTAATTAATTCTGTTTTCTTGAAATAAATGTCTTATTTTACATCAAATCTTAGCTAGAAACCTGGATATTTTCTGTTTCTGTGAACCATTAATGCACAATTCATTTTATTTGTAACAATCACAGCAGTCAAGTATGATAAAGAAATCTAGATATATATTGAATTGAAACAAGATTTGTTTTATTCTCTGTGCATGTATTTAAAGTTCCTTTGTGATTTTTCCATCCAATTTAAATTAAACCTTTTTTTTTTATAATGTTTTATAGTGTTTCTTTCTTGAGTAGTTTTATTTTTTACACTTCGAAACCACAAATGAAATAAAAAAGACTCTCACAGTATGGTAGACCAGGTTAAAAAATAATATCACATTTAGGTATCAAATCCACTTACTCGTAGCCCATGTTAGTGTCCCTTAGCGAGCACTCAACAAGTCAATGTTTACCAAAAGAAAATGGAGGACATGGTAGACGTGTAAAGAATGCAAATGTTTTCCAAGGATAGATAACCTTAAACTCCAGTATTGTTTCCACAATGCTGAAAGAGGCCACTAAACGCAGACAGAAGATCAACGTCGTCCAAAGTCATTCGATGCCGCCATGTTTTATCGGTTCCACCAAGAACGAGTAACCGGAACGTTCTAAGACGTCATCAGTAAACTTTGGCAAGTTCCCGATGAGGAAAGCTAAGCTCTCAGTTCATCCTAGTGTTTGGAATTGGTTGGCTCTAAGCATTTCTGTGATCTGCTGGCTTCAGCTATCCAGTCCAGTGAGAATTGGACCACGTCTACCCCGGGCAAGAAGGCTCAACTGTACGATCTTGCCTACACTCCCATATGTATTTGCCTATGCACAGTGAATTTAATATGTGTACAAGATAAAAACATTATTTTGTAAGCAGTGTTGACTGCATAAAAATGCTTTTTTCAGGTGGTTTTCCAATTATTAGAATGTATTTTGAAAAAGGGAACTCTAAAACCTAATGTCTCACAAGCTACCTATAGCTTTTTCTTTTGTGGTCAATATAATTGTTTTACAGATGTTTACTTTGTAAGCACACCTGGGAATTCTCTGGGTTTGACCTAGACTCTCAAGTTTACATCATGGTGGCCAAACTTGCATCAATTAGCCAGCTTTTAAAGGCGGTCTGAGAAAAAAAAAAGAAGATATAGATAGAAGATAATAAATATCTTAGTTTTGCCACCTGTTGCCATAGATTTCAACTTAAGATGAAATACTTCAATATTTTTAAATTTCACACATTAAAAAAATATAAAAACACAAGATTTTGAGTGGTCTAATATTACTATTTTTTTATTTTGTTCTGTCAAGTTTTTTACCCCCTTAATGACAACATGTACATGTACTGGCTCAAAATGCATTGTTTTCAATGGGTTGAGGGACCGCCCATTGTCCTTAAGGGGTTAAATAATTATTTTTGTATTTTTGGCCCAACTTGACTGAGAAAATAAACTTTAGTAATCAAGGTAAAGAATAAATAAATGAACAAAAATGCATATTAACTAAACTGGAGTTCTACCAAAGGTTATACGGAGGTTATTATTACATTGTATTTACCTGCAGAGTACAACGAGGAGAGAATTAAAAAATTAGAAATAACAATGAAATTTACAAAAAAACAAACACAAGACGTAACGGTGTTGAGTCGCCTCAAACCCGTGTGAAATAATTTCTTATAGAATAGAAACCTGACAAGAAATACTTACCGTATTAAAGGAAGAAATATAATCGTGGGAACATTTTCCATAAAGGCAGATTTATTGCACAGTGAATATACAAAATATTAACATTAGTCTTTGGAATACCATTTGCAAGTTGATGAATCGTCTCATTGGCTACTACCGGTGGTTTATAATTTATTAAATAAAAGTATATCTGATGCCCGTAGTAAGAATGTTCCCATTGTAATCAGTAGGTGTTCAACGCATAAGAGCCAATCGTACATATGCTGGCCGAACACCCAGCTGCAGCGCATGTGCAGGAAATGTACCAAAGTACACTTCCTGTTTTCAGTAGAGGTAGCCAGGGGGAAGGCGTTCAATGACAAAATAATGCACCGATGTGCAATATGTATTTCACATATCAGTAGGGATAGAGTGTTCCTTTAATGAAGGCAGACAGTAACGAATTCTAAAATAAATTACACAATAACCAAACTTAAAAGCAAAAACGTTCCAGACTATGTGGACAAATTGCTCTAATCTGCAGTCAACCCAGGACTGGACTGGGACAGCGAGGCAGCCTGGCTGTATATGAGTGGCCTTTTATGCTTGAGGCTAGGCATATTCAGTCAGGGGCCATGCACCGTAGCACCCAATCTGCTTCCCCTAGCCATATGGGCCAGTCTGAGCCCGCGTCCACCATAGCTACGTAGGTAAAGCAGTACATTTCGTGTTCTCAGTGTTTTTCTAACTATTCAGTAAGAATCAGACTTTACCCCTTATCGACAATACTATAAATGTTGGGGGGGGGGTTGCATCTGTAGAGGAACAGTTTGTATCCACATGAAATGTTATAAATTCCCCGCAGCTCACAGTACGCCGCGTTGATCTAAAATCCTTCGTGTCATGAAAACCGCAGCAACAAATTAAACATTTTACCAGCGTGGGTCCTTTATAAACTGCCCGTCTGCGGATATTAACCCCTTAATGACAAAGCCCGTACATGTACGGGATCAAAATGCATTGTTTTCAATGGGTTTAGGGACCGCCCATGGTCACTAAGGGGTTAAATTAGCAGTCAAGCTTCTAGGGCAGAAAACCTGTTTACTTATCGGAACAGCAGCTATAAAACTAAAAGCAGGGAATTGTTGCCGCTTTACCAGATTTAGATATATTCAAGACTCTAGTCGGGGAGGAAACATTACAAGAACAAGATCCTGAGCGTCTAACACAAACATATGGTTTCAAAACCATTACAACCCAATTTAAAGAGCATAGCCATTTGCTATTAACCCCTTAATGACAAAGCCCGTACATGCACGGGCTCAAAATGCATTGTTTTCAATGGGTTTAGGGACTGACCATTGTCACTAAGGGGTTAACCTCGTGGAGAAGTAACACGCTGGGGACCATCACGCTGAAAGATAAAACATATTGTGAGAGGAGGTTTAGTAAGTATGAGAAAACTTTGTATCTCTATTAGTTTCGGAAAGAACACGATGTAAAATGTTACATTTCCGGGAGTGGGATTAAGCATACGACTGTACTAGGAACGATTATTATACACAATATGTGCCGCTAACGATGCTCAACAACATACTCCGACTACAATAAAAGTGCAGAGGGTTTTTAATTGAATTTTGCTGTAGGTAAGGGGATGTTGGGGCATCTCTTAATTCTTATTTTTTATTTTTTATTAATTTATCGACGCTGCTCTTAAAGCAACATAACTAGAAAGACCGGTTTGTTGATACCTATATTTATTTTATAAACTTATATGTTAAAATAGTTTATTATTTATAATTAATATGATATTATTATAATATGTATATATATATATAATATATATTTATTATAAATATATGATAAGATATATTAATAATAGTATATATATAATATATATAAATATTATATTATAATGTATTATAATAATATATTATTAATAATGTATATATTATTCATTGATATAAATAATTATTATATCATTATAATATATATTATTAATAATTTAGCATTATATTTGGCATTACTTTTTGTATTTATCATTTTTGGAAGAGGTAGAAACCCTGTAAGAAAAGTCACTTACCACTTATAGTGAGACCAATCGTGTCCATCTAAGCAGTGTTTTTTACATGGACTTATAAGTACATTATATGGCCAAAGGTATGAGGACTCACGTCCTAATTATTGAGTTTAGGTGCTTTAGTCTCACCCATTGCTAACAGGCGTATAAAATCAATCGTATAGGCAGCCATCTCTATAGACAAACATTGGACAGCCTATGGCTCGTGGTACCTGGGTGCAATATTTTTTCAGCGCCCCTCATAACTAACATGCATTCATACTAACATGCAACCTCACACTAACACTATCCACACCTCCTTGCTATAATAAGGTGTGCCTAAGGGAGGATTATAAGGTGGGGTGAGGGGCCCTAGGATTTCTGATCGTGCCCCTAAAACTCACTAATAGTTTCAAACTGCATTATTTACTTGTGTCTCTCAGTATGAAATCTTGGGTAGCGTTTGATGGGGGAAAAAAAAACAACTAAGGAGAATTTAAAAATAGCCATAGTTAAATTCTATCATCATTGAAAATGAAAAAAAATGGTAATTTGTCCGTCTAATTACACTGATCTGATGCATTTCCGTCTCTCTTAACTTGCTTTTCAAAGACAAGCATTTCAAAGAAAAGTCTTACTTATACCGTCATCTTAGGGAAAAAAAATCTGCTCCAATCAAGTCATTTTTAGTTTCCATATTTGTACGGTCTGATTGTATACCGGCAGACGTATATTTTCCCAATCAGACAGACAATAGAATCGTATGAGGGCAGTTTTAGGAGATCAGCTCACGTATGAGTAGTAGTCATGGTTCCGTGTTAGTCTCAAGGAGGTGCAAAAAGTTTAATCTATTAATTAACTCTGACAATTCTGATAATTTTGACCATTTTTTAATATGACGTCAGGGAAGACTCATTGGTCTATGTGCTATGTAGCAGCAATGTGACCATAAAGACAAACTTCCATATATATATAAGCCCCAAATAGTTTATTTAAACACATTAAGTGATTTGTAAACAGGCAGTAATGTCCAATTATTACCATTGATCAGTAAGCTCCTTTTTGTTGCTGTTCCTTCGCTTTCCTGATACATCAGTCACTAAATATCAAGGGGTATCTGCACCCTCCTATCACACCCAGCCATCATACCTCATGCCCATCCCCATACCTGGCTTTCACAGCTTACACCTCACAGCCATCACAGCTCTAACCCATCACACACACAGACACGCGCTCCCTCTTACCTTGAGAAAAGCTAGGAGCTCTGACAGATGTAAAATGTGGTGGTCCTGACCAGAGGAAGCAGGAATGGAAAGGAAGGGGCATTTCAAAATGAGAGAAGTGGCGAATGTCCCTCATCTGTGTTTTTCTATTGGCATTGGCAGCCGAAGAGGGAGCTCAAGAGGGAAAGTCTGCTCCCCGCTCCCAATGTAGCAAAACAAAAATAAAAAATACTGGTTTTGCATTGCGGTATTTTATACTTATGCCGGCACTGGGTTCAAAGGGCTGATTGTTGGCAATGCCGTAAAATACCGGCCAGGTGGCAACCCTAATTGCCCCCAAAAATCAGCTTGGTGAATTGTTTGAGCAGGGAAAGCTACGCAACAATGATAAAAGAAAGTTTATTGGTGCAAAATAAGATAAAACCAGGTTTTTGTCAATGCTGACCTACATTACTGTAGATTTTTTCAATGGGACTTTAAAGTCTCAATTCTAGTTCTGCCGAACATCCCCTCCCTAATGCATTACGTGTAGTGAGTCTGCATCCCGAATGTAAAATCCGTCACATACTCTTAGTTTATTTAGACAAGATAGGTTTGCGTAAATTTTTTTTTTTGAAGTTTTACTGTGCTTACAAAACATGCCTGGGGGAAAAAATGGGTGACTGCTTAAAAACAGTTTTTGTCAGGATGAATACATTCAGCAGGAGCGATGGGAAAAGAGGAAAATATAGCAGTTTGTAGCAATACATATTTCTGGAAAGCATGCAGTCAACTGAAAAATAAGTCTGATTTTTTATTTTCAGCCAATCTCAAGATTTGTTACAAGACTTGGTCAGCTCAGGTAGCCAAGTTCTCAATTATTTCAAGAAAAATGGAATCGAGCTCCTGAGGCAAGAATTGTTATAATTCTTCAGGTTTTGGTAAGCGGTTAAACGCAGTGATTTAAATGTGATCTGTAACTTTTCTAAAATGCTATATGTTACAATTCCATGCACTATATAGATATATATATATAAGAGAAACCTACCTTATGTACAGTGTATGCCATGAAAGCAGTATATAAATACCTATCAATAGGTTGCAAAAGAGTTTTGGTAAAGCAGTGCTACCCATGCCACACCTCTAGCTGCGCCCCCAAAATAAAGTGAGAAGATCGGAGAGAACTTCAGAATGTGAAACTGACAGAATGAGCTGTCATACAGGGCCCAAGGTATTCAGAGATGGCTCCAGCCCGGCTACCAAACAGGCAGGAACTCCATTGTGTAAACTAATCCCATAACAGGATGGCTACCAGGGGGAGATTCAGTAGCTAAATGGGATTAAAGGTTGGGTTGTCTACCTGTTTATCAATGTTAATTTATGTTAATAAGGTTCTGTGGCTATATGAGTCTATGTTTTACAACAATAAACTGTTCATCCCTGCTGTACTCAGTTCAAGGTAGTTGTGTGTCTACTTATTGGGTACACATAGCAGGGTTCCAAGGTGCGCATGCTGACTGGTGCTGGAAGTGATTCCGGGGACAAGAGGAGGATACATGTGGGTGATCTCTGGGTGAACCCGTTACAAACCCCTTGAGGACAATTGACATGCCAGGCACGGCACAGAAATACGTCCCGTTGATGACAGTTGACATGCTTCCTTCTCCCAAGCGGTGTTGCTGGAATGCCTCGATGTTGAAGCATTGTGGGCTTCGGGTAGCCGGGGCCCCCAAGTTCCCAAGTATGATGATGATGATGATGAGCTTTAGTGGGCTACAACCCCCTCAGCCCGAATGATGAAGACGGTAATGGGAATTGTTGACCTCAAACATGGATGCACTAGAGAGAAAAAAAGGCACAGGTTTGAACTCATCAATCACCGCCATAGCCATCAATGAGACCACTCTCTGATCAAAGAACACCAAAACTGGTTGGAAAATTTAACAAAATTTTGGAGATTTTGCCATCCGCTTTCGTTTGTTTCGTCAGGGGCCCTCCTCGTTATTGGAGATTCATAAGAACGCACAAAATTGGCGAATTTGGTCAAAAATAAGGTTCATATGAACCTGAAAGCACAAGCCTAGTTACTAAATCCCTACTAAATTTTTGGTTATTGAATCATCGCAGAAACCAAAATGCTTCATAGTGGATAAAGTGTTAACATCCAATGCTGCACCCACTTCCCCCAGATATAAATCTTGTTTTTCTATGTTTATCCAGATATTTTCTTGTTTTTTTAATAACCAATATCCAATTTGCCAGCTGAATATACTAAGGGCAGATGGCAATTAATGCAAATATAAGCCAACAGACCTATAAATTGATTTTCTTACTTGGAAACAGTTTCAAGTGTTTTTTTTTTTTTTGCAGAACTATAAATATAAAACTTTCTAAATGCCCAAGGGAATGCACATTTTATATGATAGCAGTGTTTTGATAAACCGCATTCTCTTCTGAACTCAGTTGGAAAAAAAGGCAAAAAAAAAACTTTTGAAAACTTAATTTATGAAAAATAAGTCAATTTATATCTATTATTTTCATGATTACTGTGTTAGTAATATGCACATAATAATAAAGCGTTATTGTTGAGAATAAAATAATATCAATGGATTACATTGTGAGCACATAGAGAGAAACTTATACTTCCAGGTGAATTTATTGGATTTTTGACAGTCCAGATGTATGAAAAATGCCCCAAAAAAATGAATGGAAGGATAACAGGCAGTGGGGATTATTCGCTAAGTCAGGAAAGTACAGGTTCCAGTAAAGTTCCAGTTTTCCCTATTCAACATCATTATACGAAGGGTTAACTATGGCACATTTCTCTTGCAAGGCAGGAGTGCTGAGCTGGAATTGATCCCAATTTAGACTCATGGGTGATGTATAACTGACATAAGTCTATACATTCCACATACCGCCCTCTAAATCAGTGGGACCGCCCACCAACGTTAGTGGGAACTCCCCCAATGTCAGCGGGACCGCCCACCAATGCCAGCGGGGACTCCCCTGATGTCAGTGGGACCGCCCACCGACGGCAGCGGGACCGCCCACCGACGTCAGTGTGCAGTCCTGGCCGCATCCCACAAGGGAAGGTTCCGGAGCCGAGAAGTTCCCAGGTATGCTGATGTGGTCACCCTAAGTGATACCCATATAGAAGTCTACAATGATTTATTTGTGCCATGGTCGGCCATATAGGTGTGTAGCCCTACAGGACACCGTAAGGAGGAGGAGTTTCCAGCTAGCAGGCCTGATTGGCCTGCCAATCGCTGGCAGGAAAGCGCTCCCAATTAAATAAGTGGGGGCATTTTTCACTCCTGTGGCCTAGGGGTCCCATTAGATAGTATAAGTATATCACGCGCAGGGAGAAAAATAGTTGAGGGTGGGGAAAGGAGGAATTGCATCTGGGAGGGCTCTGCAGAATACCCCCATGCATTTACAATGGGGGAGATCCCCAAAATGTTAAGGGACCCCTCAGCTACTATACCCATTAACGTGCATTTGATGGCTGAAGGGTCCCCTGAAGGTGAGGGTGTAATGCAGCTCATTTACAGAAATGTTACTAAATCACCAAATTCCATCGATCTATTAAAAAAAACCCTTCCTTTTGATGATTTTATTCACTTCTCTAAAAAAGACTGAAATCACTTGCATCGAACCCGCCTAATGTTTTCTCTTCCTATAATTTCCATTCAATGCCTGAAGCAGAGTTACATTTAACACCGTTGGAGTTATTATACTTTTTAAAAAAAAAACCACGGCAACGGTAACGTTTTTATCTCCTCCGACAGCCGAAATGAGAGAATTACAAAGGTATCGATAATAATAGCTTTTAGTGCACAATTACCACGGCACATCACCGGCGCATGTTTTCCCAGCAACGTAATATCGGCCTCAGAAAACAATCCACGCTAGCGCTTTGAAAATAAGTGTATTTAACAACAAGAGAAAAACGCAATAAATGTGCTCTCCGCGCCCACGACTCTTCATATTGATTTAATAAACTGAGAACGTCTGAGGAATTGTATGAAACGATGAATGATTACAGTAGAGAATGGCTGTACATACTGGTAACATTGTCTAATATTTAACCCGTTAATGACAAAGGCCGTACATGTATGCATTGTTTTCAATGGGTTTAGGGACCGCCCATTGTCCTTAAGGGGTTAAAGCCCCACCGCCTTCCTATCTTCTACCTGGGGTTTGGGTGACATCGTTTATGAGACGCACCACCCATTTTTTCTTAATTAACGTCACGGACGGGTAGCAACCGGGTCCAATCGATATATCGTAAGATCCCGCTTGAGACGAAGAACCCTTTGGTGCGAAACGCGTCGAGCCGGTTCCTTCTGCTGTGGTATCGTTGGGTTTGACCGGCTGACATGTTTATTCGTTTGGGACTACAGACCCGAATAAATAATCTATTGGAATTTTTTAAGATATGCTACTCGTTTGTCTCTTCTTTGAAGGAGTGTCAGCTCTTTGTTACATTCTGTAAGATCCCGTAGGCACATATTGTGGAGCATTCACCACGGATACCATTATGATTGCTCCTCATTGACCAGAACTCTCCGCGCGCCTACAGAGAGCGTCCGGGACATTCTGTCCCGAGTTGTAGAACAGTTTGCTCTATACAGAGACGGCTTGAAGGACTTGGGAGGAGGGATCCGGGGGACTCATTGTTTTTCAGATATTTTATGCACTTATTATATGTAATAAATTCTGTTTCCGCGGACGCTTCCCCGTTGCTCTCCTCGAGAATGAAGACCGGTGGTGTGTGACCTCTCATACTTCATACACAAGCCTGAGAGATCTGATCAATAACGCTGGATATATTGGGAAGATTACTGCTCACCAAAGAGTGAGAGCAATACATCTTTTATGAATATATGTCTGTTGTTGATCCGGACTATACTGCACTTTATTCTGTGAGGATCTGATCCTTTATGAAGGAGAACGGATCTTGCTACATTTGAGATAAGCTTGAAGTGTCTACTTTACTATTTTACACAGAATGTTTTTATCGTTGGACATTATTTATTTATATATTTTTAGCACACCTTTTGATTTTGTATATTTTTCTTCTGCTTGGGAGGCACTCGGAAAGTTCACCTCTGTTTTATACGATTCAGCTGATGTCATCTTTGTCATTGATAGGTCATCTGGAACCAGACACTCTGCCATCACTCTTGTGATCCAATCAATCGCCGGTTCATTCCTTTACCTATGCTCATTCTATTGCGTGTGTAGCCGTTAACCCTTTGCAAGGCGTAACCAGTCTTCCAAACAGGGGCTGATAAGCTATCTCAAGGCTATCCTAAAGCGGGTCTACTGGTAGGCTGGTGGCTCTTCTCGACTGTTGGGACCCAGCAAGATTTATGTTTCAAGGCTCACCCCAGGGCCAGGAACTGCCGACAATATGCCTGGTTTCCCTCGAGTCTTGTTTTGTGACAATGAACACGGCTTAATATCGGGGGGGACTGACACGATTGCAAAATGAACTCGATAATTGTGGTAATTAACATGGAATCTGGAAACACCATGAAAGCGAATGCCTCCTGCTGCGCTTTGTCAACGTTTCCGCATTTTTTATCACTCCTAAAAAAATATGACTAGAAAGGTCCATAGAGTCTCTCTGCGCCGTGGTGATTTAATAGAAGTAGAAAGAAAACACTTCATGGTTTGTCAGAAACTCGTAGGAAAAAAAAAAAAAAAAGATGAAAAAGGTCCCAAAACCAATTAAAGACAAATGGAAATTTCTTTGTAGTCATAAAATTGCTTTCAGGAAACACATCTTAAAGTGAGAATGAGTGTGAAAGGACTGATTGCCGAGACGCCCCTAGGAGCCGACACACTTTATGAAACAATACGTGACCCACGTGAAAGCTGGAAGCCGGTCAACCTGCGTACCTTCCTGGCCTCCGCAGATGTGTGAAACCTTTTATAATGAGAATGTATATTTCTATACATATCTGCCTATTATTTTGTGTATTCGTCAATGAGATTAATATTTAAAGGGACCACTCCGCTATCATATGCATTAAAGTGCATATAATGGCTGTAGTACCCCTTTAAATTTAAATATACATATATTAATAAAATATTGTAAAATTAAATAATATTATATATATATATATTAAATTATATATATATATATATATATATATATGAGACTTCCCGAAAGCATATTTGAATTTACGCCTTTTTTTGGCTCGATAAAAGGTATCAACCAAAAAAATTTGCATGCGCCCTATAAAAATTTATTAAAAATCAGATCAAACAAAATAACTATATAGTAAATATCCATCTCCACTATTATCATTCAATGCATGTTAAAGTAGGGGACAGTCCGGTCCAGTGACAATTCCCTTTTTTTTTTTTTAAGTATTTTGCCCCGGAAGAGTCCCCTTAGACTTTTTATAAGTCTATGGTATTATGGTGAATCTACCATGCATTGAGCATCACATTGAGCTAACGTTTTATTAAGGGAGGAAAAAGTACATACTTAAGCATAGCTACTGTGGTGACATAAGTATTGTGGTCAATGTTTTAGCCAGTTGAACTCTTCCTGTATTACATGTCTTTTGATATGTTAACGAGGGCGCACCTACAGTGATTCAATATGCCTGTTGAATGCAAAATCTTCAGTCTCTCTCTGCCCACCATCCTGCGTGGATGGGGTAATCGGTGGTGTGCTGGGTTATGTTGGACCTTTAGGTTGCAGGTTAGTCTTGGAAAGTGTTGCATTGTATGTTGGGCTGTCACTCATTTATTGTATGTTACTGTGTTTTTGTCTCTTATTAAATATCTGTTAAATGTAGACGAACCTTTGAGATATATTTTTATATTTGGTTTAAAACACCACATTTGGCGACCACGAATATCAGACTTCTACAGCAGATATTTATGAGGCCAGTGACTAAATTGCATTTTTAGTGCACAGCGCAACTGCAGTGCAGCATTTTTACAAGACAGGGGTGGAAGTACTGATTTCAATATATATATATATATATTGTGCATTATCTTGGTGTTTCAAGGTGTCTTGTTTGTTTGAAATCTTTGCCTGATTTGTGTATGAGGCCTGGTAATAGTAAGACAGTATCCCTCACTGTGGAGATATCTTCAACATCTTTATTGCAAATGGTGTCTTATTTCGTTCTTACATTTGTGCATAATTTTAGTAGCAATTTTATTTGTATTTTTTCTTTATACACCAATTATAATATCTTTGCCATTGATCGTGGGGTAGGCCTGGTGCATGTGTGAGGCCTAGTTGAATACAAAAACCCTTTGCCTCATGGTGAATTGAATTGTGTGTGGGGGGTTTTGTTTGTTTTTCTCACCATTTTCTTTGTTTCTCATTTCAGGATAGGCCTTCAAAGGGGAACTTTTCTGTATTCAACTTAGTTAACATATAAGCATTGTTACCATTGTCTGCACTATTTAAAGGGGGTTTCATTTGAATGTGTTTTTGAGGATTAACAGGTTTTTTTACAATGGCATTCCCAGGTGCTGAATATTTTTCTGTAGAAGTTCACAATTATTTTAGAAATTATATTCAGAAGCATAATGGTCCATATATGCTCCCAGAACCAATAGATTCAAACTGTGGGGAATATGAAGGATTTATGAATGTTTTAACAAACATTATTAAAGCAAAGCTAAGTGCTAAGAAAAGAAAAAGTTTAATAGCACAATCAGTACTGTCTACGATTGGAGGTTTGGCAGACATGGTACAGAAATTAAAAAAAGAAAATATAGAATTAGCAGGCAAAATGGAGGAAACACAAAATGAAAAGGACTGCATTATGCTAGCTGCCTTAAAGACCACCACTATCGTGGATAACTTACAAAAGGAATTAAAAGACATAGAGGAACAGAGGGATACATATTTGGTTAAAATCACTGAGCTCCAGAACATGGTAATGGAGTATAAAAATAAAATAAAACCTGAAAACCCAAGGGAAAATTTACATAATAGCCCAAAACGTAATCTTCCACAAGCCCCAATAATTGTCTCAGAAAATTTCAATGTGCAACAAATGCCAATAGGTTTTTCTACTCAGACACGTCCTTTGTCTATGGCTGAGAAGGATAGTTTCCAAAAATGGTGGGGAAACATGCCAACCAATGATTTTAACAATTTTACACATTGGTTTCAGAGGGGAGCTGAGAGAGCTAGTAAAGGAGGCCTTAAATTAGAGGAATGGACGGAGCTGTTAGAGTATGCTATGGGTCCCATAGCTAGTATTTTACTGGGATTTAATGGCAGTGTGTCTAAACAGGCAGGAAGAATTGCAGCAAAACACTTCTATTTACTCAGTGTAGAGAAAGAATTAGCCGACATTACAATGAGACAAACAGATGGTCCTAGAGAAGTGGCTCAGCGGATATTATTCTGGTCTACACTACGTCAGCCACAGCAGCCAATGGAGTTGGGTTCACCAGCACATATATCCAGAGTGTTGGATGCTCTACCCCAGGAATGTCAGGAGTTTGTGAGGCTGTTTGACCAAATGCCCACAGACCTAGAACTGCTGCTAACTAGAGCAGACAAGTGGTGGATTGATCATCTTCACACTAAACATGCTTTTGTTGTGTCAGCAGTGAGACGGTTTCAAGGAGAACCTGGAGATATGACATACAAAGAGAATAATTGGAGAAATCGGCAATGGGAGGAGCTTCAGGGAAACAAACATAGATTTAGTCAGAATTGGAGGAGGAAAGAAGGAAATAATTGGAGAAACCAGAGATTTGGAGACTGTAATAATAATGGAAGAAACAGGGAGAGTGGTAATTGGAGGAGAAATGAAAAAGAAGATACATTTAAAAATCTGAGATGGGAGGAGCCAGAAAAAGACAATAGATACTGGGGGAGTAATAATTGGAATACCAAAAGAAGGATAGGTAATAATTTGGGGAAACAGAGATGGGAGGAGCCACAAAGGTACAACTACTACTGGCAAGATAATAACTGGGAAATTAAAAGAGAGAGAGAGGGTAACTGGAGAAATCAGAGATGGGGGGATCCTCAGAGAGAAAGCACAAGGCAAAATAATAATTGGAGGAGGAAAGAAGGGGTGAGTAACTATAGGGAACCAAGACAACAAACGGAGAGAATGAGGGGTGGTGTAGAAACATTGGGAGAACAGGCTAGGGAGTTAAAAAGGGGGATCAAGAAACAGGAAGAAGAGCATAAGAAGTCAGAATTATTGGCAGTGCCTGCATCTGACTTAGATGATGGATTATCTGATTGTTCCTCCAGCTCAGGGTCACAAAGTTATATGAGTGAAGTATTGCCTGGTTGCGAAGAATATTCTGAAGAACAATCTCCACAAGACAGAATAAACCCAGCAGATCAACTTCTCTTTGGGTCTCAACCTAGACACTAACCCTGCCATCAACCCCACCCTACCCCACAACAATTATTTTTTGATCTTACAGGACATCTCAAAGCTTAAGAGACAGTGGTGATGGACCAGTGGATAAGTATACACTGTATCAAATTGTATTATTGTAAAGAGAAGAAAATCATGGTTTAGGTTAAATGTTAAAAGGTTTTTTAAAGGGGGCGAGTGGGATGCTGAAATATATGTGCATCCCAACATAAAGTAATTAGTTACTGGCAAAACTGAGGAGAATGTGTTCTGGCAATAGTTTATTTTGATGGCCAAAAGAGGGATTGCCAAAAAGACAATATAACTTTTTGATTTTAATATTTATTTTATTCTTTTAAATCCATAGAACCATGAAAGAGTTTGCAGTTATAATCCTGGACCACCACTTCATTACCATCACTTCATTTAATTTATGCCTATGCTTTGTATAATAAATGTACTGTAATTTGTGGGTCACGGGTATTGTAAAATACATTGCAGGAAAACTCATGTCGCTGAGGGAATTTATTCCAAAGGGACGGTGGGCTGAATTTTTACCTATAAGGTTTTTTTGCTCCCACTGGGTTTTCTTGCATTTGGGTAGGGGGGAGTATTTAAGATTGTAATGTAAATATGTTGATATATGCATGTTTTAATGTAAAGTGACAGTCCTAGGTCAATTGCAGAAAAACTTACGTCGCTGAGGGAATTTATTCCGGAGGGACGGTGGGCTGAATTTTTACCCAAAGGGTTTTTCGCTCCCACTGGGGTTTCTGCATTAGAGGGGGAATACTTAGAAAATGTGCAACACAGGAGAAAATAAAGTGGGGGAATGTGGTGACATAAGTATTGTGGTCAATGTTTTAGCCAGTTGAACTCTTCTTGTATTACATGTCTTTTGATATGTTAACGAGGGCACACCTACAGTGATTCAATATGCCTGTTGAATGCAAAATCTTAGTTCAGTCTCTCTCTGCCCACCATCCTGCATGGATGGGGTAATCGGTGGTGTGCTGGGTTATGTTGGACCTTTAGGTTGCAGGTTAGTCTTGGAAAGTGTTGCATTGTATGTTGGGCTGTCACTCATTTATTGTATGTTACTGTGTTTTTGTCTCTTATTAAATATCTGTTAAATGTAGACGAACCTTTGAGATATATTTTTATATTTGGTTTAAAACACCACAGCTACCAACTGTCCTGATTCGATTAAGTAATGTGGATGGAGCCTGACACGATATGATGCTACAGTTCCGGTATCCGCTTTCTTTGGTTCCACCATAAATTTATTTTTGGGGTACATTTTTGTGAAAATTGTTTTGTTTGTTAGGAACTTAAGCAATGTAAAGGTGATTTCCTCCACTCCACCAAAGTAACAAAGTAAACTTCATTTGCTACCACTGTTTCCCCTTAAAAATTCACATCGCAAGCACGATGTCCCTGACTTGACAGAAATCGTACGGATTAAGCCACTTTGTTGCCGTTCCCCGATGAGCCGTACGTTTTCAGTAAAACCGCGCTTTGCTTTGTGTTTGTTGCGTTAACGTAAAACTAAGTTACTTTATTGACGCATAAAGAGACCAAGTGACCATCTGAGACTCATTGGAGTTCGATAAAAGACTGAAGGGACCCAAATTCAGCTACCAAGACAAGCCTGTTATGGCTTCATAGATAGTCGCTGACAGAAAGGCAATGGTCTGGCAACAAAGATGCCGTAAACATTACAGCTACAGACCAGAGGACGCAGGAGTCCATCAATAAAAGGTGGACCAACTGTAAGAGAATATTCAAGATGGCAGATGTGGTAAAATATATATGGGGTTTGAGTGAAGATTCCCCAGTATTATCACCTTCAACAGCTGAGAGAGCTGAGTGGTCTGCCAGAGATGGACCTCCAGCAGATGTGGTAGATGCTTTCACACCGAGGGAGCTTAAACAACATGGGGTAGGCCTATGGCGCCCCAGAGATGAGACCAACAACCGATTACGGTCTTATACATCATGAAAAATGGTCCGACTGGATCTTATCTGCCATAAAAGTCTAGGAGAGGGGTGGGGGGCCACAGAGACCCTCGCACCCTCCATACACCATATTGGTTGCTTTGCGCAGACATTCTATTTTTTGACGTGAAATAACCCTAGCGATTACTCATATGTGCTCTGCGGGGAAAGGTTACTGATTTGAAACATATTCCGGGACGTAACATAATGTGCAAATGAAAGCAGCAGGAGACTTATTGGGTCTTTCAGACAGATACCCTCTGTTCTGAGTACCTTAATGAGATTTCAAGCGTCAGATTATATTTTACAGAGTAGTGCGCCATGGTGTGAAGTTTGACATTATTACACGCTACTGTTTAAAAGTTTGGGGTCACTTTGAAACGTCCTTGTCTTTGAAAGAAACGTAAATTTTCCTATTAAAATAACATGAAATGGGTGAGAAATCTAGTGGAGATGGGGTTAATGCTGTAAATGACCATTGTAATCAGAAACTGCTGATTTTTAACGGAATCTCTTCATAGGCGTACAGAAGCCCTTTATCACTCCCATCACTCCTGCGTTCCAATGGCCCTTTATCACTCCCATCACTCCCATCACTCCTCCGCTTCAATGGCCCTTTACATCCCATCACTCCTTGTCCAATGCCCTTTATCACTCCCATCACCCTGCGTTCCAATGGCCCTTTATCACCCATCACTCCTGTGTTCCAAATGGCCACGTTGTGTTCGCTGATCCAAATTTAAGGTTAAAAGGATAATTGATGGTTAGAAAACCCTTTTGCAATTATGTTACAGCCAGAAATGTCCTTGTTTTTCATAAAAACAGTTTAGTAACCCTAAACTTTTAAACCACAGTATATATATATATATATACACACACATTTCTATAAAATAAATAAAAAATATTTAAAATACAGAAACCTAGAGAATGGCTAGCCAATCAACCAGCTAGATCATAGAATACTAGCAAAGGCGATCCTATAAAGATTTTGGATTTTATTATGTTATTTCATGGTCTTTGTAGCCCATTTATCCTGTCGCCCGTTTACTATGCATACAATTTACCCACAAGAGGAATATTCCCATTAGAGTCCATACCCCCCCCCCAACGAACCAGTGTCCTGGACAGGAGGGTTTGCTATACATACATGTAATGATTATTAAATAGCTTGTGGTCATAAATACCCCTTAAATGAAGTACTGGTAGACTAAAAGGTGTTAGTTTATACCCGTTTAAGAGGGGTAAGGGATTCATTATGTAGGCTTGATAGTCAATGGAATAAGAGGCTTAATTAAAACTGCAGGGGTCCTAATTACATGCAGGGGACACTGATGTACATGGCCTAAAAACTATAAAAAGCAGAGTTATACTAGAAACCTCATGTGTGCTTCATAAAAACAACCATCAGCGTATTTCTTCCCAGCATCTGCATGATTTTTTTCCTCCCCGTTATCTCTCTCGCCTATATTCAGGCCGGGACTGGGCATCTGGCACACGGGGGAAATGTTCCAGCGGCCGATTTACTAAAGGGTGGTGGGAAGAAAATTATTTTGTTTCTGCTACTTTTACTTTTACTTGGTTTGGTATTTATGTGCTATTTTTTTGCACAATGTACAGTTTACCTTAACCTAGGTATATATAAATAGCTTAACTTGTCCTGAATAATATTATACATATACATATATATAAGCTGTTTTTATGGTTTTCACCTAAATCTAGTTATAGCAAAAGTAAGAAAATCATCATGGTCACTGAAGAAGAAAACTGTGCGTCGAGCCCCGGCACACAAGGGGTTAAAGCCCCATCAGAACACAGTGTCGTGGAAATCGTAGTACAGGGACCCAGAAAACCCGAAACTTTCCGCAGAGACCACTTAACACCACGTCCAGTGTTTCGTTTGTGACGGTTAACGGAATCAAGTCCCGGATGATGCCGATTTCCATTGATCAGGTTCCTTCGAGGTTTATGTTGTTTGGTTTCTTCAGAATCAGCCCAAATTAGTGTTAGACAAGGGAAGTCACAGCTGATATATCCGCCATGCTGGCAGGACACAATTCTTGAAAGTCCATTAATTGTGGATTTGAGGAAACGTGACGGACAATCGCATCTCTTTGTATAGTACGTCTTTAATGATTATTATGATTATTTAATGCTACATTTAGGTCTCTTCCTTGGGTATTGCTTCAGGATTGGGGGGAAAAAGTTTTTTGTTTTTTTTTACAAATCAGGGGGGAAAAAAAATACTACGGGGGTTATTAAAAGAGCGCCAGTGTTTCAAAAAGAGAAAATTGCAAGGCCGATGGCAAGGAAGATGATTGATAAGTTTGGGTAATAAGACCCCGCTGTTGGTGTCATGGAGATCTGGTCGGGGTAAATAAGATTCCCCGTGTGTCATGGAGTCTGGTCGGGTATAATGAATTCCCGTGTGTCATGGAGTCTGTCGGGGTATAAGATTCCCTGTGTGTCATGGAGTCTGTCGGGGGTTATGACTTATGTATTCCCCGTCGTGTCAATGGAGGTCTGTGGGGTAGTAAAGATTCCTGTGTGTCAAATGGAGATCTGTCGGGTATAAGATTCCGTGTGTCATGGAGTCTGTCGGGGTATAAGATTCCCTGTGTGTCATGGAGTCTGTCGGGGTATAAGATTCCCCGTCTGTTATGGAGTCTGTCGGGGTATAAGATTCCCCGTGTGTCATGGA